>JAOEGS010019495.1:0-23838 GCA_025447755.1 Corythornis vintsioides | reverse complement strand
TATATATAAGAAGCTTTCACACATATTTTCTAGGCTATGTATGTCAAGATTGATGTCTCATATATTCCCATAATAGATTAATACTCCTGGTTTCTCTGTCCTCATCTACTTTTAAGAGTTGACAAATTCCAAATTTATTGGTGAAATTTGTGTTACTCATCCCTAATCCAACTTCCAGCTACTTTACTGAACCTTATTTGTGCCACTCTAGTTGCAAGTGATTTTCTGAAGAGTACCCTTAGTGATATTCTAACTCTTCTTGAACATTGCCAGTGCCTCATAACTGCTTGTTATCAGCACATTTAGCATACTGCCATTTTTGGTGTCAAAGTCATTAATAATAATGCTTAATGAGTTCTGTCTCAACACTGATATTTGAGGAGTAATCATTATACTGCCAGATAGATGCTCTTTCAGCACAATTTGGAGCTCCCTATTTTTTTTTTCTTACTTATTTTATAAATTTCTTACATCATCTGAATCTTCTACAGTTTAATAAACAATAGCTTGCTATGTGACATGAGGCTGAAGAAAAGACAAAGAAAATGCAGTATCTTTAAAATGAATTACCTTACAAAGAAAGGTGTGAAGTTAGTATACCATGAAGCATCTTCAGCAGAATCAAGTTAAATTTCAGCACATTTTCACTTACTTTATGCTTTTATTTATTCTTCCCACTAACATTTCTGTGAAGACATACCATGCCTAGGAGTCCAAATGGATGAACTTCATTATAACACCCATCTCCTGCTGATTTGTAGCCTAGCCTGTGTCAGCTGGCTGTCCTAACCAGGGAGCTTCCATGCAGGGCTGGGCTATGCCTGAAGGCTGAAAGCTGTACTGATGAACAGTTGGCCCTGGTCATGTTTAAACTGACTCATCACCCAGTCGTTAAAGGGTGTCCCAGCCTTCTTGGCCTCTTCTTCAATACCAGCATCTCACCAAACAATGAAATCCCTGGACTGGAACCAGCTGAGCTAGACAAGAATGCTAGTGGAATATGTCACAAGAGAAGGAGAGTCTCAGAGGGTTAGGCTGCTTGGGACAGTGGAGTAGACAAGATTGGACAGAACCCCACATGAGCTTGAGCAGACAGCTTGAATTCCAGTTGCTCAAGCAACTGCAGAAACTCAAGCCCACCTTCCTGCACAGCCATCAAAGGGATACCACACACCCTTGTACTCCTTAAAATCCACAAATAGTGTCAAAACAGAGGAGGAATCTTGGCCACTGTGTACAACAGGCTCTGACTCCAGATGTTTTGTTCATAGTCAAGTAAGAAACCTGTTGGCACAAAAAAAGGAAGCTCAGTTTTTCCAAATTTCAGAGATGGTTTCAGCCATATCTGTTCACATTTTAGAAGAAAAATTAAAGCTTTACAACTGAAGAAGCATAAACTATTCATAGCAAATAATGTAGCCATCAAACATAGACTTTTAATCACTTGATGTATTATCAATGAATAGCCTGATTTTTATGAATAGGCTCATTAGTTGTAATTGTTTAACAAATGGTTTATCTGAAAAATTTTCATCCTGACTTGTCTCTGATCTACTTGCTCTTTGCTTATTCACTAGATGTAGTACATGAGTACTTTGCTTCCTCATAGAATAAGTGAAATATTATCAGTATCTGTGAACACTTGCAGCATGAATATTCATTTGTGAATGCACATGTTATGTGACTTGTCATTAAAGGCATCCATTATCCCACTATGAAGAGCAGTTTGACTCTTTTTAAAAATAAATGTAATTTACTGTGGCATCTATTCATTAGAAAGGTTACTTTAAAAATACAAATAAGTAATTACCTTTAAATGTTAATTCATCCCTTGATGCAAATATTTTTCTTTCTAAATACACATTTTAGATGCTGCTGTAAGCACAGAAATTGGGCTTCTTAACTCTTGCATAGCTGAAAACACCTTTTAGTATGGCCTTATCCTCAGAAAATCAGCATGTCTACACTGAAACCCAGCAGCACACCACTTTGCATTCATGTATACTATGTCTACTGGGATGAATTGACACTGTAGGGGACTGAGGAAAGTGGTACCCAAAAGTTAAAGAGAAAAGCCATGGAGACAGGAAGAAATTGTATGTATTCACAAGAAAAGCTACATTCCCCAGGAAACAGAAAAATACATACAAAAAACAAGGTGAAATACTGTGGAACAAGAAAGGCTTGTGACAGTAAATGACTAAAAAGAGTAGGACAGTGAAGCTGGAAACTCCACTAGTAATTCAGGCATATTAAGGGAATCTTCAGATCTGTGTAAATGGTTGCCATTGATTTGTTTGTTTACACTTTTTTTTAATATATATTTTTTTTTCTTTATCCAGAAATACTCTGAATGTTATTTCTGTGCTGTTTCAATTGCTTCCCACATGTAAAATCAATATCTGCTAAATATGGCAATGCAAGTGAGGTAGTGACAAGTAATGGACCACAATATAATTTGTTAAGAGCATTTCTGATATTTTGCTGAAGTGTATGTTTTTAAATCTCCAGTGTCTAGGGTACCCACAGGGAATTGCCCTTTTAAGAGCTGTGCCAATTTTTTTAAAAACTTCAAAACCCACTGAAAGAAATTAACATCCCTGCTTGATGCCACAGAGTTGCAGGGAATGGTTATAATAATTGCATAATATACTTTCATACAGTTTATTAGGAAGTGGAGAGTCTTATGTAGTCACTGTTGGGAATGGGAGTATAGAAATCTTTTATTAACCATGAGAAAAATGAAGTAGATTATGTGATAAAAGACAATGTAAATTAAAGCTTTTTCATCCATAAAACAGTGAATATAAAATGAATAGCAGAACATGGGTGTAAAAGGCAAGTGTCTCTTTGGAAGCTGTTGCTTGCTCACAGTAGCAGCTACTGAGCAGAGGTAGAGAAGCAGGAGAAGCTGGGCTTCTCAGAAATGTCTCCAAAGGAAAGGAGAAAAAAAGCTGTGCTCTAAGACTTCAGACAGAAAATCAGAATGGACCCAGTGGATCAGAAACTAACATGGAATGAACTACGTAAAACTGTGCAGAAAGGAAAACCTAGGGATTGTTGTGAAGGAATACAAGACTGAAGAGACTAACTCAAGACTGCTGTGTTGTAAGTACTGGGTATCTTCAGTCAGGAAGATGAACATATTTTACACAGCATGCATTTAGTTCTTGGGCTTGGCATCCATGGAGTATCCTACTGGGAGTCTCACTCTCCTTCTTTTTAGCTTTAGCTCTAAAGATGATGGAAAGATCTTATTTGTTGGCTTCAGCAGAAAATGTTATCTACCACTGAAGAACTACCCTTGGTACCTGGAGACAGAAAAACAGAAGAAAATATAGTAGAAGAACAAATGGAGAACAACAACAACTGGAGCAACTAAGGAATCAGTGGTGCCCTGTGACAAGATGAGGGGAAATGGTCACAAGATGGAACACATTAAGTTCCACCTGAACATGAGGATAAACTTCACTGTGAGAGTGACAAATCCTGGAACAGGCTGCCCAGAGAGGTTGTGGAGCCCCCTTCTCCAGAGACTTTCAAAACCTGCCTGGATATGTTCTTGTGTGGTCTGCCCTGGGTGATCCTGTTCTGGCAGAGGAGCCAGTCTTGATGATCTCCAGAGGTTCCTGCCAACCATTCTATGATTTTATGATTCTATTATTTTAGGACTAATAGACTGAAAACTATGCTGTATATGAAGATAAGGGTACCAAAGGTAAACCAAAGTGTTGAATTCCCCACTGCAAATTATTTCTACCCAGTCCTTCTGTCCTAATATAGATGTTTGATATTTCCAAAATATAACTGAAGCTATGCTGCCTATGCCCATCTTTTTATCAATAAATTATTCATACAACACAGATTGAAGACAAATTGCCTCAATAAATTCTTTTATTTCACGCAACAGTGGGTATAACATTGTTGTTCTCATTGTGTTGGTATCATTGGAAAGATATTTGATTGTTGTAATGTCATAGAGATTTTTTTTTTTCCAGTTTAACATTATGCAGTTTATTGGTTATAGCTGAGGTTTTGATTTTTTTGATATCTGCCACCAGATATCCCATTCAAAACTCATAGTCATATGGCTTCCTTTATGATTAATGAATACTACTTTGTAAAACCCCCTAAAATAATTTAATTTAATTAATTGGATTTTTCAGCAGTTCATTCTATCCTGAAATAAGAATAGATTCCAATTTCTGCCTCTTTAAACTAATGGTGAAAACATATTTATTATGAGACTTGTGAATAGATTTTCTTAGACTCTCACTTGAAATATTGTACCAGAATTTACTTGACTCTTACTGGTTTAAAAGTGTTTGAAGGTATGAAGCAGTTGCTGAAGGTACAGGAGCCAGCAGAAAAACCCAAATCCCAATATTTGCCTCTTAGGTTTAAGAAAAACTTACCTGAAGCCCAACTGTTTTATTAATGGGTTCATTTTGTCCAAATTGGTGATGTAGTAGAAAAATTGCATGAGGAAAATTGGAAACTTTCACTATTTTGGATAAATATCTTTATGACAGATATAGATAGATAGAAAGATATAGATATAGATGATATAGATGATATAGGTGATATAGATAATATAGATATAGCCAGGCTGTTTGCAACAGTATTCACTGATACCATTATTCTGTCTGGATACTGTGGAATAAACAGGAATAAAAAATAAATCATATTTCAAGGTTTGAAAGCACTGAGGCAACTTATACTACTTGCTTCAAGTGTCAGGATACAACCCGAAATGGATGGCAACACCCTCTTCAAAAATTTTCTTGTCTTTCTTGTGAGTTTCCAAATATATGACAAAAGAGAGTGAGAAAAAAAAGAGACAAATATAGATGCTGATAATTATAGAAAAATCCTTCTGGCACATCCAGAAATAGAACACAAACTTCTGACTCATAGGTCTGCATCCCGGCCACTGCAACACACATTCCCTAGAGACATTTTTATTGAATAAATGCATATTTTGTAAATATTAAGATTGAAATCTATTATAAAATTGTCACCAAAATCCCATTTCAACTACTGTTAAGGCTTTACTGTGTTTATAGACACTTTAATATAATGCCTCGCAAGAAAACCCTCAGAGCACAAGATGTTACATCATTTCATTACTAATTCTTAATATTTTATGAATCATCAATGTTAATCTGAGCTGGGCTATGAAAATCTTTCAAGCGTAATTAATTGGAATTTTATTAGGAAAAACAGAAAGTCAAATGATTAAGGTGTTTCCATGAACAGAGACAGTACCATGCTATTGTGAATGAAATTACTTTTAGCTTAACATTTTGTCAACATAGAGGAAAGCTGTGTGTGTCCCTGATCTTAATTAGCCATTCTCTCTAACTTCTTTGCATTTAGAAAGACTGTGAACAGTTTGAAGGAGATTTTAATTAAATCCACCTAAATAAGCCCAGTGATAGTACAAAGGGCAACGGGCCTCAACATAAAGGAACACCTAAACATAAGGAAAAAAGTCTTCTACTAGCAGGTAATGGAGCACTGGAACAGGCTGCCCAGAGAGGTTGTGGAGGCTCCTTCTCCAGACTTTCAAATCCCACCAGGACATGTTCCTGTGCCACCTGCTCTAGGTGAACCTGCTTTGACAGTGGGTTGGACTAGATGATCTCACAGAATAATCACAGAATAATCATGTTTGGAAAGGACCTCCTAGATCACCAAGTGCAACCATACCTACAAGAACAGAAAATACCTAAATACCTGACTATTAGAAGAAAAAAGCAAACAAACAAAAAACAGAAGGAAAAAAAAAAAACAGAACAAAAACAAAAACACAATTCCCTCCAAAAAAACCCCACACCAAACACAGTCCCTTACATTCCTACTCAGAGCATGTCCTGAAGCACCTTGTCAATTCGTTTCTCCCTAGGCAGGTTGTTCTAGTGCCTCACCACTTTCCATCAAGAATTTCTTCCTAATATCTAATCTAAACCTCCCCTGCTGCAACTTCAGACCATTTCCCCTGTTTCTGTCATTAGTAATTAAGGAGAAGAGACCAACACTCACCTCCTTACAACCTCCTTTCATGTAGTTGTAGAGGGCGATGACGTTCCCCCTCAGCCTCCTCTTCTCTAAACTAAACACAGCC
Source organism: Corythornis vintsioides (assembly GCA_025447755.1). Lineage (NCBI taxonomy): Eukaryota > Metazoa > Chordata > Aves > Coraciiformes > Alcedinidae > Corythornis > Corythornis vintsioides. The sequence goes on along the minus strand of JAOEGS010019495.1, from coordinate 17,711 downwards.
AGCTCCATCAGCCTCTCCTCATACGACTTGTTCTCTAAGCCCCTCACAAGCTTGGTAGCTCCTCTGGACATGTTCTAGCATCAAAATGTCTTTCCTATAATGAGGGGCCCAGAACTGAACACAGTACTCGAGATGAGGCCTCACAAGAGCTGAGTACAAGGGCATGATAACTTCACTTCTCCTGCTGACCACACTATTCCTTATACAAGCCAGGATCCTGTTGGCCACCTGGGCACACTGCTGGCTCATGTTCAGCCAGCTGTCTACCAGCACCCCCCAGGTCTTTTTCTGCTGAGCAGCTTTTCAGCCACTCATCCCCAAGCCTGTAGCGCTGCAGGGTTTGTTGGACCAAAATGCAGGAGCCAGCACTTGGCCTTGTTGTACCTCATACAATTGGTCTCAGTCTATCAATCCAACCTATCCAAATCCCTCTGGAAAGCCTTCCAGGCCTCAAGCAGATATACACTCCCACACAACTTGGTATCATCTGCAAACTTACTGAGGGTGCTTTCAATCCCCACATCCAAGTCATCAATAAAGATGCCAAACAAGACTGGCCCCAAAACTGATCCCTGAGGGACACCACTGGTGATCAGCAGCCAGTTGGATATCACCCCATTAATCACAACTCTCTGGGAATGGCCAGCCAGACACTTTTGAACCCAGCAAATGTACATTTGTCTATACCATGATTCAGCAGTTTCTCCAGAAGAATGCTGTGGAAGACTGTGTCAAAGGCCTTACTAAAGTCCAAGAGGGTAACATCCACAGACTTCCCTCCCATCCAAATCATCTCCACAGGTCCCTTCCTATCACTCTGTGATTCTGCAAATATATAACATTCTGTTTTCTAAGAAATATATGGGTTTGGTGTCCTAAATGTGTGTCCCATGTAGGTAGTAGTTCAGTGAGTTCTAGAAGCTCACTGGCACTCTTTGCATGCAAGTACCATCCTGTTCCTTGGAAACATAAATTATAAGGAAAGAATACAGTTCTGGAAAGCACAAAAAAAATACAGAGGCCTGCATGTATGGAGGTTTGTAGACAGTTCAGATTGGAAAAGACCCTTGGGATCAAGTCCAACCATTGACCCTACTCTATAAAAGTTCACCCCTAAAATATGTCCCCTAACACCAATGCATATATACAAATATACACAATATACATATATATAAATTCTTTGTATGTTATTATTTTTCTGGGGAAAAAAAACCCAAAACCAACATATATTTTAACAGATTTTGCTTGACACATAGGACATTGATCTTCAAGGGAATAGCCTAGCTACAGCCAGTGACAGTAAATGGGAAAGAAGAAAGAAAAAAATCAGCTCCTATTTAGTTCAAAATTTAACAACCGAGAAAAAAACAAAAAACAACCCACCAAAAGAAATGATGATTCTCTATATGCTGGTATATGGGCAAAAGTTCTATATAAAATATCTACAGATATTCACACTAGTTGCTTATAAACACACACTTCACTGATTCACTGAAGTAAGAATGGGGCATATAAATATTTTTAAACTTGATGTAGTAGAAGGAATGAAACAGCAAAAGTACTAGAGGAAGTGTGGTCATGCTCATTCACCACTTCCAAGTCATTAACTGCCTGGGACCAAAAGGTCTTAAATCATCATGCACCACCATTCCAACAGAAAAATCACAATATGGAAACAGCAGGCATGTTCTTTCTTCCATCAAACTTGAGCACAGAGTAAGCTCCAAAAGTACTCTTTAATTCAGGAGGGGAAATTAATTACCATGAGACCTTCTCTCCAACTGACAGATTCTTCAGAAAAAAAACTATGTTTCTGCCTCTGGAACTTGTAAAACTATAGATTAATATTTCCTGACTTATAAGTGTGTTTGACCCAGGGGCAGCATGTACCACAGAAAGTGCTTGATTATCAGGCTAGTAATGCCTAATTCAATGGAAGAGATGGAATCTGATTTACATTTCTTACCTGGAAACAGAATCAAATATGTAACTTTGTAATCAGTGTGTTCTAGACTTGGTGCTTTAATAGGGCCAACTTAGAAATGTTGAAAATAATTCTGTATCGAATCAGGCAAGAAGAAAAATATAAGAATCTGAAAGATGACTGGAACTATATCACATCATATTGAAAATCCACAGTCCAAAAAAAGACAAAGAATATGCACACTGTCTAAAAAAGTAACTTAGTAAGGGAAAAAAGCAGGTACAAAATTATATTAATTTTATATATGTATGCATATGTATTTTTTAAAAGGATCATAGGGAATTTATCCATAATTACTCAGAGTGTTCTGACTATTGTTCTTCATTTTAAAATGTGTATAAACACGGGGTAAACTCTCAACATAGAACTCATAATATGATTTTGATGAGAATAGTTCATTCCTGTTTAATATTTATGAAATAAGCATTTACTTTGAGAAAGTAAGCCTTTAAGTGAAGTTAAAAACAATGCAAATTTGACTTTTAAGTAAACTAAGAACAAAAGACATGCTGAAAATGGTGCCAGTCCATTACTTTTTAAGGTAGAAATTCTGTTCTCCTCTGTCTGGAAGCAAGTCCTATTTGCACTGCGACAACACTGCAGTCTCAGTGCAGGGGGAGGTGGCAAACTTATTCTGATTAATGCAGGGAAGGCAAAGTGGTCTGTCAGAAATGTGCTTTTCCAGCAATGCCATGAAGCAGCTAAGCCCTGTGTTGACAAGGGCTCTGTGATAGCTCCCACCCTACTGATAATGTGATCACTGCTGCTTAACTGCTTCCTTAACTGAGCTGTTTCTAAAGGAACACTTCCATGTAACTTGTATTTTAGACAGGAGCTGATTATTCTTGTCTTGAGCTTCCAAGTGGAAGTCAGTTCTCAACCTTTTGTTTGTTTTCTGTGAATTCTTCCTGTCAGGCTGTGTGCATGGAGAGGACCTCTGTGAGCTCTCACATTCCCGCCTCACCTATATAGTACAGCTGAAGAAAAGAACCACCTTGTTAACCTTCCAACAAAACGGTGGTGAGACAGAAACATCAAAGTTCAAAGAATACAGACTTGCTGACTGCTAAGTGCTTAGCTCTTTTAGCAATCCAAACTCTCCTGTAAATCTGGAGAAAAAAACAAACCAGGAAGATTATGAAGGAGGTAGAAGCAGGTCTCAGAGCCATCACAGTCTCTGTCACCACCTTGTACTGACCAATATGCTCTTCATGCTTCCAGTCAGTCCCACAATAGCAAGGTCTAAAGATGTTTCCATTTTGACAAAAACTACATGTACACTAAGGGTAGAAGAACTTCTCTCCCAGACTGGTTTGGTAGACACACAAAAAAATAATTTAAAACAACCATCAAACAGAAGCCAATAATTTTTTAATGTCTTTTCTGGTCCACAAATAACACAGGACATTTTAAAATGATTTGCATATAAGCTGTCAGTTCCTTCTCCTATACAGGGCATTATTGGTCAGGGTTACCTATAGTCTTCCTTAGTCCAATCTCAGGGTTTTAGTTACCCAGTCAGTGTAATGTTCATCTACACCCATGAACAGGCATCAGGACTTTTTCATCAGAGGTAAGTTTCCAGATCAGCTCCTCACAACATGCCTGAACTAAAACCCGCAGGATGGTCTTCCAAAAATGGCACCATCCCAGCTTTATTTTGTGGCATACTTAATTCTCTTAAAGCTCAGGGCATTTCAGCAATGTTAGACTGGAAAATCAATGCAGTTTTACACTCATTGAAAGTCACGTCTGAAGGTCTTTTATATTAAGCAGTCATAGTGTTTCCAAAAGTGACATGATTTTAGAGGTTTCAGTTTTACAGGTGCTTAATCAAATAGGCTGTAAAGAATTAATTTTCTCTGTAACCACTGAGAATCTGCCTTAGAAATCAACTCTGACAGAAAGAAGAAAATGGTTGAATAAAAACAAACAAACAAAAACACAGAAGGGAAAAGAAAAAAAATACAAATGAAAAGAGGAAAGGAGTGAAAATGTTGGGTCACTATCTCATTGCTTTTCCTATAGACATTTTTTACCCCATGTTTTAAAACATGGTGATCTCTCTTTTCCTTTCTCTGTCTCTCCTGGAATATGCTGTTTGAACAGTTACTTCAGACACACGTATTTTAAGCTATTTACTTTAAATTGTGATTTGCATACCATCAAATATTCAAATGTAGCTGTAATTATGGTGGTTGGGAGAGACAAACACCAGGAGACCATCTATCAAGCTAATTTATCTCCCTATCTGTATCAGTATCAGTTCACTCCCTGTTCTTCTCTTACAGTATCAGAGATAACACGATATTTACAGTGTTATATATTTGCCAGATGCATGTTAATTAAGGGAGATGTGTGTTTGTCTGATTTCTTCATTCAGCTGTCTTGAGGAATACTGAAAAGTAATTTCCATTAAGTACTGTGCTATTTACTGGTGAGATCAGAGATGGCCATTCGTGACAACCTGCTGTTGAATGAAGCCCTCCAATTGTTCATCATAGTTCTTGGGGAAGGTTTGCTTTAAAATAGAAAAAGACTGCTTAAAGGAATTTTATGGACCATTGTTCCAAACCTGCTGCCCCATCACAAATGCCAGCATAAAGTGACATTTATTTTTAAGCTTAGGCTCTGAGTTTTAAGAGCTGAAGTAAAATCCATAGGGAGCAAAAGGGACACATTTTAAAAAAGCAAAATTTTAGGAAACAGGAAAAAAACAGTCAAGAGTCCAACTGATCTCATATTCTTTAAGGCCCCTTAAAAAAAATGGGCCTGGATTTTCAACATCTTAAACTGGGAAAAGTTTCCAGAAAATTTCTTTTACACCTTTTCTGTTTCCTTCTTTGTGCCAGTATGATGTGCAGAATTGTCTGGAATGAGATAGTATATTTACTGCAAAATCAGTATATTTATTGTAGAAGTTAGAAGAAAATGTCACTTTGATTATTTTTAGAGATCCCATATTTTTTCTTTCGCTGTATCTCATGGTTCAGGAATGTGACAATCCCTATCATGCTGGAAAGTCACTAGAGGATACTTTTTTTGTGGGAGTTCAGCCCTACTTAAGACATACAATATGAACACACACGAAGCAGCAGTTTTCAAATATTAATGGTCTCGAAACAATCAATAAATTGATTCATGAAAATGGGTGATATGGTAAAAAAACAATACAAGTAAATTCCATAAATCACTGCAGTTTTGGCAAATTCACTTGCTTAATCACAAGTGAGACCTGACTCTTTCAGGCAGACTGTCTTGCAAAGGTACCAAATGATTTTTCTTTCTATGCAAAATTCACTGTTGCTCTTTTAAATAGACTCTACTCACCAAAAGAGCATATGAAATATTCCTTTAAATATACAGACACCTAAAACCTACCCATAAATTGATGCTAACATGCATATCAAGGTTTTTCTGTGGAACTGCATAATGCCAGAAACACTTTTCTTTTTCATAAAAATCTTAATGAAACTTAAAACAGCAGCTTCTAACATCTTTACTTAGAGATATAGCACCTTGTATGTTGTTTTTTGGTTTGTTGTTCGTTTTTTTTTAATAAATATGCTCACTTATTGCTTCAATTACATGCAAAAAAAAAAAGCATTTAGATATGTATACACATCAAATTAATAATGTGATGTTAGCTAGGCAAATGGCATTCTAGCACATGGGGAAGATCAATTAAAATAGGTATGAGGTCCTGTGCTGACTACATGAACTCTTGACAGCTCTGAGTGGAGCAATGAGATTTATGACTAAAAAGTGAGCTGTCCTCTCCACCAAGAAACTTCACTTTCCAAAAAAGCATCTACACTCTTCAGGATTTTTTAAATTTTCATCCTAATTTGAAGAAATGTCCATAATTGAAGTATTTTAGGTTAGGAAGCAGCAGTCAGATGTGGGCTACAGCCAACTTAAAACTAGAGGAAAATTCTATTTTACACCCACATGATTGTGACCAGGAGGGAAGCTTGTGGTCTACATTAAAGGAAATGCACAGTTTTAGCAAGTATATGGTCTTAATTATTTCCTTTTTTCAAGGAATGATAATGCAGTAAATCATACACCTATGAAGTTTTATTAAATATTTATCACAAAGATTTACCAGGCTTATTAGTTTCACTTCTGCCAGCAGTGGAGCTTTCACTAAATGGAATTTGATTTCTCTTTTCCACTTCTCAGCCTTTGATTCCAATGCATTAAGACAATACAATGATTTATTTTTCCAGATGTGTTTTTCTTTCTTTGAGCATAATTTTCTTCCTGGTTTTGTTTAATTTTACACTTGACTGAGGTGTATAAACTGAAGGAGCTGAGGTAGTTCTGGGGAAATACATATGTGGGTTACAAAGTGCTTGGATCATCATTTTGAAAAACAAAAAACACACAACAGTTGCAGCTATAAGATAATTACCTGGAGTCTGAATAAAATTTATTGTAAAAAACCCACATGATTTATAGCAGCAGCACAGCAGTGGTATAAGAAGCACTTTTCAGTTTTGATAAAGTGGGGGACTCTTGGAGATATATGCCCCATTTCTAACTTGACCTCTGGCTTTCTGACTCATGTAAGACAGAAATGACCACACCATGATAGTAGTACCTCACCTCCATTCAAAAGTGAAAAACCAAATGAGAAAAGAGCTCTTAAGACACATGTAAGTGTCTTAATGGGACACTTGTGTTCTGCCTTGAACTGTACATCTTCGTCAAGCAGCCTAACATGATCCCGGGCTGTTTTCAAGGCAGCAGTGCAACTGTTCTGGGCATTTCTGGCATTTTCTAAATTAAATCAGTACAGAATTATTAACTAAAGCAATTATTGAGGTTAATTACCTGAAAGACAGTTGAGCTCCTCACAGCTTTATGTATGACTGCTTTTGTTTGCTACAAATAGCAGTGCAGCAATGATGCCTCCCACTTACACATGTGTTGCCTCTGAGCATTTCAGCTCCAAGACTCTTTCTGTGGTGGCTACAGATTTGAAGCTTGATTTCAAATTGCATCAAAAAATAATTTGTGTTGGCTTGAATTTTCCATATATTTTGTTAGACCACTATTTATAAAATTCTATTCCAAATTAATACAGATTTGTTTGTAAAACACCCGGAAAACATCATTAAAAGGTCTAACACTAATTCTGCAAAAGAATGCAATGACTCCCTAACTAAGAAGGTGCATCTTCACTAAGACCTCATGCCCTTTCCTGTACATTGAAGTTGCTATATCCCCTCTTTCCACGTCCCCCACCTTTCTGAAAGTCAGGACAGAGCATGGCATGGGTATGCAGGAGAAGAAACCCTACTTGCAGCCGTGGCCCCAAGAGAGGCATTCTGGTAAACATACTGGTGTGGAGGTGGCAGAAGCTGTGAAAGCTTCCACTGTAACTTTGCTCACCTCCTGGCCTTGATGTGTACTCTACTCCCCAACCCTGTGTTGCCTCCCTGGATCCCAAACTTGCCAAAGCAGAACACCTGTACCCCAACTTCAGTAACTATTCAGTGAATCCCAAGCCTATGCCTATGCCGAAGACCACCTGCCCATACCAAACCAGCTCAGGGCCTTCAGATACTTAATTATGAAAACTTTAAAAAACCCACAACAACAGCAGCAGCAACAGTTAAGACAGTTTGCTGTTGTACAAAGACATTATAAGGCATGTGGGATATCTTGCACAGACCTAGCTTAGTTGATGGATCAGCTCTTTTTAATGCAGAAAAATATATTGAATTTGTTCTACTTGTACCTTTGTGTACTATTAAAATCTGTATCTCCACGAATTTATTTACCCACATGTTGAGAAAATAAATTCACTCAGAGGGGTAATTCTTCTTCCCTGAACCTTGAATTTCACTTCCTTACCTTCTACTACCTATGGCTTTTCTTTCAGTTTAGAAGTAACTGTTTCTGACACCTCATTAACTGGTCTCCTATATTGCAGTTAGGCATAAGAAACATCCCATTTGCTTTCAGCTTGTGCTGCTTTTGTGGTATTTATTTGTGAACTCTCTCTTTGAGCTTTTCATGCCTTTCTAGCTAAATCTTCCATCCCTTTAATGTTTTGGATTTTCCATCATGTTCATACTGCACACCATCCATAAATTATAGTCTTGTATTACATCACTTCTACTTAGTAAATTCTATTTTCTTTAATCATAGCTTAATTCTGTGCCTCCTATTTCCAAGATCTCTTATCCAAGATACATGTACTCAAAATTGCAAGCCTAGCTCTTCAGTCTTATAGCAGTCAAAAAGTCCTCTATGTTTTTCTCTCCTTTATGTAATCTCTGCTAGAATGCATCTCTCTATGTATCTATTCATACATTTTCAGATGGAATACAATACTCCTCAGATTTCTGCAATACAGTTTCAGAGTCAGCTTCCTCTGACTGGGATATCTAAAAGCTATGACAAAAACCTTGCTGCTTCAGAATCTGCTATTATCATAAATAGAGCTACCTCCACCTGTTTTTTTCTTTACACACCCTGCTTACAGAAACAGAGTGAAGTGCTGCTCTCCAGAGTTCCACTAAAGTGGGCATTTTTTAAAATCTCCTGTATCTCTGGCATCACATGCTATCCACCAATCACTCTGAGACAAGGATTTTAACAAATAAATGTTTCCTACTGCATCCAAATTCCAACAGACCAGCACAGTATATTATAGCTTTCTGCATAAAACAATAATCCATTGACTAATTCATACCAGAAACTTCTAAGGTTCCCTACAAGCTCTGTAATAGTAAAGCTGCTGCATTTTCATTACTTTTATTTTTTTCCTGAAACTATTCTGGATTGGTCTCTATGCTGTTTGGTGTTGGTGGTGGTTTTTCATGTGGTAAAAGAGCTTTATCTCAAATACTAAATGCTACTCTTTTCATTTATATCGTTAATATATTTCATTTGGAAAATAGAAAGGCATGGAAACTTCACAGAAAAATTGTGTCTTAAGGAAACCTTAAAATAAATTTTTTACTATTGCTTTCTCATTACTTTCACACCCCCCTCCTCCATAATAGCTGCAAGTTTATATTCAGAAACTCCACAAAGGGTTCTTCCAGATAAGAAACTGTTACTCTATGCAATTCAAGTGTGAGGTGTTGTGTGTTTTCAGGAGCTTTTGATGTATTCCCACCACTGACTTCCCCAAGGAAAGCAGATAGCTTACATGTCCCATTTATTGCCCTACACAAAGCAAGGGAAATTAATACCCCTACCATTTGCTGAGCAAGGACTAATGGTGAGCTAGAATTGCAATTAAATTTTCAAAGTTTTATCATATTTGGTAGATGAAACATTGATTATAGTTTATCTTTTTCTTTGGTGATTTGGAAGAAGCTTCCTACTGCTTACCATCACTGAATCTGAATGTCAAAATCTCAAAGGGCATACTCAGGAAACTCAAGAGCCTTAGTATAATCTAAAGTAAGAGAAGCAGAAGCCATTCCATCCTATCCAAAATTCTGCATAAGTGCACTGTGCCAAGTGCATTTATTCACTCAAAAGTAACCTCCATCTTTAGACCCCTCTTTGCCAGAAAATGAAGGAAGAACCCATCACTACCCCACACTAATTAGCAATGTCCCCTTGTCACAGGTTGCTACAGGTTGAATAGCTCCTAGGAGCAGGCACTACTTCACTAGAATGAAAGTGCCACCACTCTCATCATGTTCCCTGATATCCTGGGATTGGGAGAGGCCACCAAGTCAGGGCCACAGTGGAAGAATTATGGGACATTGTTGGAAGCCTGTATTTCTGTAAACAAGAGTCTTGGAAGCAATCCTAAATGATTCAGGACAGGCCTTGTCTCAAAGAACACAGGCCTTGTGATTCAGCCGCCTGAGCCACACTTGTGCTAAGAAGTCACAGGTGAAAACAACTGGTATTGAGTGTCAGCTCTGAAACCCTCTGAAAAAGGTCAGATTGGTGGAGAAAGATTCTTGTGGAATGGGGCTCAGGATGGAAAGACTCTTGAAATATTGACGCAATTTGATATGTATAAACCAAAAATTATTTTAATTGTTGGTTGAAGCAATAATACAGAACATTCCAGTTATTCACAGAAAGAAGCTGCTCCTTCCTTGTTGGCATAATCAAATAATACAAACAAATACATACTCTACATTAAATCCTTCTGGCAAATTCCCTGCTCAACACTCAATATTTAACAATTTCAAATACATGTGTATTTTCTTCTTATTAAAATCAAAGTAACTTGGAATATGTGCCTCCCATTTCCATACTAAAGGACTATGTCCTGTCCTTGTTGTCACATACCAGAAATAGTAACACACTTTCTAGATGTCAGCTTAAAAATAAAAAGGCATGGTTTTTTTCCTGCCAGCCTTCACATGAGACTTGATTTAAACTTTTTAGGTCAATTCCAGAAATCTGATGCTTCGTGCAGTATTTTCTGAAAGGAGAAATTCATTATGGTAACTTAGATTACCAAATCTGTCAGACCATGCACGAATTTAAATATAGGAGAGGGAATAAATTAGATTATGGGTCAGATTTATAAGCATAAGGGTGAATTACACTTAATACAGCAGACTTTGATCAATTCACAGATAGCAATTTCTTTGAAAATATAGACAGAAGTGACTGTCCATGCAGTGGACACAATATAATTGAGCAACCATTAGAAAAATATGTATGTTCTAGTGAGATATTTTTATTCTCTTTCATGTTTTCACTTTATTTCCCTTGTCCTGGTAAGTAATTTTTTCGTTCTTGCTGTGGTTCAATTATTTCGAAAGCAGCATATGAAAACCAGTGTGAAAAGCATCTGCAGTCAGAGGCAGGAATCATTAATTCCCTTGTGTCACGGAGGCACCCACATACCAAACAGCAGCAACCAAAGTTGCCCAGCACTACTTCTGACCAAAGACAACTTTGGGTGCCTGTTGGGAATTAACTACTGCACAACTCATTCCTAAATCTTAAGAAAAGAAGAAGCAAAATGGGTGCATGCTTACTCATCACGGCGACACCTCCCACATCAGAGTGCCCCAGACACCACTCACCCACAGGGCAGTGAGACTCACTCTGCCCATGGAAATTCCCTCAGCCCACGGCAGTGCCCAAGGGGAGGGCCTGACTGCCAGGCCCACGGCTCTGTCGAGATCCACTCTCAGGTGGGACCCCATTTTTGTACCCCAGTCGAGTATGTGCTGTGGTCACTCTGATGGGATGAGGGGATGAGCCCAGCCCCCGAGCCTGTTACTAAGGGGTCCAGACCCCAAGGCACCCATTAAGCACCAGGAGGTGCCACTGAATGACTGAGGCATCAAACTGCTCCAGCACACCCTGCTCACTTTGTCTGTTTTATCTGTCGGGGAGGAGGGAATCGCACCTACCACATGTTGTAAAGGACTTGATAAGTTTTCTATTTTTTTCCTAATATTCTGCTTATTAATTGGATTTACATCATGAAATATGAAAAAGGTGCAATGATATAAAATATTACAGTCCTGTCAGATAGTTTAACACAACAGAGTAATAGGAATTTACATTTTTCTTAAAATAGACTTCTGAATATAGGAGTATAAAATGATACTGCAATTGATTCTCATTTTGTGAAATTGCTCATTGGTCCAAGGTTGTCAAGGACAATGAGAATTGTGCTTAAATCTGTGATTAGAAAAGCAGGAGGAAAATGCTACAGAGAAAATCTGAGATGACACAGAGAAACATAATAAAAACTGATGACGGAAGCACTGAAAATGCATGAAGTGTCATCATTAAGCCAAAAGAAGCATTTTGAGTACATGGGTTGAGAAATTTCAAAAGGCAATATAAGATCTGATCTAAGTTCTGATATAAAACCAGACTCGCATCTCTGCAAGTTTGAAGTCCAATCCACTATAAGCCAATAACCTCTTCCTAAGGACAGAGTAAACTATGAGCCAAGCATATACTTATGAGAGAGCAAAATTTAGTCAACAGAATTTAGTCAAAATTGTCACAGAAGGTAGAAAAACAGAAAGTAGAAACAAAAAGAAAAATAGCTTTCTCCATAGGAAATCCCTACAACCACTCACAGGAATTAGACACTTGAACCAAGGAAGAGAGTAAGAACTAACAAGAAAAATAAAGGCAATTTGAAGGAGAAAACAAAGCATATGAATATAATGACTTAGCAAAATCTTCTTTTCCCTTTTTGGTAAAGTCACAGGGCAAAGCTCTATCAGACCTGAAAACAGTTAAAATAAACCCATACACTCCAGCTTTTTCCCTTATTTTCCCCCCTCTCATTGTTCCCTGTCCTCAAGGGAGCTACTGGTGCTTCCTTTACACCTTATCTGTTGAGTTCTAATTTATTTTTCACCGTCTACAAATCCTAGATTTATCCTCGAAGCTAAGGAATTGCTTCTTTAATAACAGAAAAAAAAAAAAAAATTCTCCTCTCTGGCTAATTAATATTCTTGGGATGCCAAAAATTAAAAATCTCACCAGAATTAAAAACAAAACTAACAAAACCAAAAACAGCCAACAAAAAAAAAAACAACACACAAAAAACAAATCAAAACAAAACAAAAAAACCCCACAATCCCCAAAACAACTGCTTCCTTTAAAAAATCCTGCTGATAGTTTTTTACATGCACAGTAGAGAATGCTCGTGTACCTGTGAGTGGGTTGGGAGTCTGCTATATTTTGCTATTCTGTTTTATTGACTTGAGACTGTCACTGGTGTTCTGTAGCACTTTCTATGAGCTACTGTACGTGTCTTTCAAAGTCAAGCAATCCTATCTTATTGTCCACAGCATATTTGCTATAAGTACTTGAGATGAGTTGTAATCTCTGACCCACTGTATATGATGGGAAAGACAGACTTGACAAATGAAGAGCGAGCTTTGACTTTTTTCTGACAAATGAAGAACATGGACTGACAGCCAAATGAGAAATCCATTCTAGTCTCCTTTTAAAATGGATGAACCTGTCAGTAATCTTCTTGGTCAGATAAGAATTACCAGTAAGTCTGAACAGATAGCCTACCAAAGTTTAATAAATAAACTAATAGTATGGGGGAAGAGCTAGTGTCATTCTGATGCATGGGAAGGAGCTCGTAGAGGTCAGCCTCGTATGTATGGTGCCTGATGCCAAAATAAGAAGCATGCTCACTTTTTTAAATGCAATTGTAATTTCAGAAATCATTGAAGTGGAATGTCATTTTGAGAACTTGTTGATTGTTTTCTGGAAGAAGTATGTTCACTGGCAGGAGACAAGTGACTTTGCATAGCTTCTGGCAAGTTTGTGACATGGCTGTTGAAACATAGAAAGCAAACAAAACTGGAGTAATATGGCTTTCACAAAAGTCCATCAGTCCTGGACTATGTGACATCCTTGGAAGGACACAGGGAATAGACTGATGCAAATAGCCAATAGTACAAAGCAATTGGGAAAAGAAAAAAAAAACCACAAAAGTGCTAATTGCTGTCATCTAGGGATATATATTTACCAGTTTTGCCAGAAAGGACTGTTCATGACTCAAGTGGCTGCAGTATAAATGAATGCTGAAAAAGTTAATTATGGCATCCCTCCACAAAGCCACTTAAAAGACAAAGGTATGACAAGTAATCCTCAATACTTTGAGCAGTTTTGACAGGAAGCAGACACTTAAATACAGCTGTGACTTTGGACTAGTCATCACAATAGGCAATTCCTCAGATAGAGGGTAGAAACTTTTGTATTTACAGGGAACTTAAGATAACAGCTACTTCTTTGCCAACAGAGAAGGGATTTCCCTCCATAACTCCATCACTCATCTGTCTGGTTTCCAGCTCTGCTGCTCTGCCTCAGCCTGGAACAAAAGATTTTCTTGCAAGTGCGTATTATTAGCCTGGTTTATGTTAATTCAAGTTGGTATGTAAAAATATTTCCAGATCTTTCACAATGCTAACAATTTGAGGGAAAAATATTATAATGCATGTCATATTTCTATTAATATGTAGTTAGATATTTAAAATTGCTGTCAGTTGCATCAAACTGCAATCAAATAGCAAACACAACTCATTCAACATCACGTGGTATTAGGAAAGTTTAGCATTTTAAACTGTAGGCTACTATATGTAGACTAATAAAATGTAGGCTAGTATAATGCAAACATTTTCAAAGAAGCCTTTGATAATAATTGGCAAAATGTATAAAAATATTAACAATACTGTTGATAATACATGATAATAGGATTATTCAGGTTGGTGATCTAGTCTGAAGTATTTCATTTCAGTGCTGTTTGACACATATTCAATTCAAAAGGGTGTTATTATCTTTTACATCCTAGTCACATTTTTTGAATCCTGACTTCACATGCTTGTGAAATACCTTTACTACACAAATGTAGGAAATCATACTTTTCTAAACCATGGAACATATATCTCTATCATGTTTGTACAACTGAAAATGAAGTTGCACATCTATGCCCCTTACCTAGTAGTAGGTAACCAGGAGATCATGTCTTAAAAGGCATGGTGTGCTGTAATCAGCATACTTGTGACCTCTGAGACTTCCCAAACATCATGAAGTACTATTTATTTATTGGACATCCATATTAAATTTGAGAGTCTAGAATAAATGGTAATTTTTATGTCATCTGAGAAAAGTTCCAAAGAACATCCATAACATAGGAAATGGACTCCCATCACATCTGGGCATAATTGAAGGACTTTACCATTTTCAAGTGAAGCAGAAAAAAAGCCTACACAAGAGGGACAGTCAGAGGACCTCAAACAGATTGAAAAATAAATATATTTAAAATTGTGTGATATAATATTACTGGAAAAATATACGTATTAGCCTGAACTTATCTTTCTAATTTACACAAAAATGGCACTAGCATCTTATCACCAGCAAGAAGAGAAAGACTGGCAACTTTCAGACATACCACTGACATGTACCATTCAATTGATACTTTGTGATTTTATGTCAGTTTAGACGCTCTGTCTTCTTCTCTTTATAACTTTTCTGTCTGATTTTGGGTTTTGATCAATTTAGATGATTATCTATCATGTATGTATACTGTCTTCTGGAAAAAGGATTTCTACAGGTACTTTTTACATATAAAAATATCTGATTTTAACCCTTGTCGTGATTTCTATCAATTTAAAAGTACATTCAGGCTATAAAACCAAGGGTTCCCAGCATGCAAATGATGTGAGTGCCAAGTTATGCTTGTAAATCAGACATCAAATATGCAGATCCTGTGACCTGGCAATAGAAATGTACATTTTAAAAAGATATACTGGCATTTAACATTTTGTTTTCAGGTGTTGCTGAATACTACCAGCTTGTGTGATTTTTGTGATCCAACTATGAAGTCATTCATCAAGGGTTTGTTTGTTGCTGGTTTGTTTTGGTTGGTTTGTTTTTCTGGAGAAATGGAATTTAAAAGAATAGGTTTGTGCAAATTCATCAAAGGTGACAGGAACACAGAGTTATAACTATAGTAAAATTTGCCCTGATATTACTGGGCATAGAGTGGCTCAGGGAACTGGTAATGGTGAGAGCCTCACATTGCATACTGGAGGGGCCTGGGTTTTACAGTAAATTAGTACTTCTGCAACAGTGGCAAAATGATTCATAAATATTGGAAACCAATGAGTTCATGTAAATTCATGTTAACTGACATGCAGTTTCTTGAAAATGAACTGAAATTAAAGAAAATATTTAATAACATAATGTATAAAACATTATGCCCACTTTAATGTATAAAACATTTTCCCAACTTAGTTATTGCAGAAATCAGGGCTCCAAGCAGCACAGAGTTAATTTCCAATGCCTTTACTCCCCTTTGTGTGGCAGTGAATATTTTTGTATAAATTTGATTTCAAAAGAGACATGAGCCAAATCCTCTAAGCTTTTGGATTCAGTCATTAGACTGCTGAACAATTTGGTCCACAGTAGGGACTGGAGTAGTAACAGTCAGAAGCTGAGCTGGCACTGAGAATAGGATCTTTCTCTCACTCCTGTGAGAAGCTCACTAAAGAAACTACATCCTCTTATTTTATTTCTACTTCATAGGAGAGGTTTGGAAAATTCACTGTTCCTCCAGTTCATCTTCTGCAAACCCTTAGGAAGTACCACTTTCACTGGAGGAGGGAAAAAACTTTAAAAATACAGGAAAATGAAACTGTTGTTCAGTTCTGAGAATCTCTTTTTCTACTTAATGAATGATTAACTTAGTAAAGATGGTCCAGTCCCAACCAACACCTGGGTTCAAAATATATTTACCTGCTCCTTTATTTCAGCTGACAGTGACTGGAAAGCAGAGCACAGAGATAAAGGGTGTGTCCCTGAGAGCCCCTAAGGGGTTGCTCCAAAGGTGCCTGCAAGACCAGAGCCATTTTCTAACTGGAGAATGAAACTGGGCACTCCACATCCCCTGCCACCAGGGTGTGGTATCAGGTACTGTGGCCATCGTGATGTTCTGCCAAGCTGTCTGCAGTCCCCTTGTGGGCAGAAGGTTCATACACGGTCCTCCCTGTGAGTACCCATGCCAGTATTCAAGAACAACCATTACATACCCAGTACCTCCACAACTCT
The DNA here is from genome assembly GCA_025447755.1 of Corythornis vintsioides. Taxonomy (NCBI): domain Eukaryota; kingdom Metazoa; phylum Chordata; class Aves; order Coraciiformes; family Alcedinidae; genus Corythornis; species Corythornis vintsioides. The sequence goes on along the minus strand of JAOEGS010019495.1, from coordinate 1,183 downwards.
AGTTCTAGATGGCTTCACCTACTGTGAGATATCAATAAACAATATTAGTGTCTGTCTTAGCATCCGTTTACATACTGGAGCATTGCTTCTACTATTTACTTTATGCACTCCTGCTTATCTCACTGTCACAGTGGTGCAGAAGCACAGCTTGTGTATCAGTTGCAAATTGTGGATCCCAACAGCTTGGCCTGCATTCACTCTCCTAATTTATGGGACAATGCCAATTCAAAATCACAACTCATAAACAGACATTTTTACTTACAGTTGTTAATAGCACCATAGATGACAATAAAGCACTCTTTTTTAACTTTTTTTTTTTAATTTAGCCAATGAAAATGTAAAGAAGTATCCAAAGATTTTGTATGTATCTCCTTAAAAACAAAGTTGACGGGATTTATTTTTAGTTAGAGCATATTTCTGGGGGTGATAAGCCAGGTAAGAGCTTGCTTCTGTAACATCTAAATGTTTGTTGGATTTTGTCAGCTGTTTAAGACAAATGTGACCCTCTGATAGTCCTCATCAAAAAGTGCTGCAAGTAGCTTTTACTTGGATTAAGAAGGGACATCATCTGCTGGCGCTGCTCTTCGTGAGCCACGCTTCTGTACTAAAGGCAAGGCTGGATGCAGTTTTACTACTTTTCATGAAAATAAGTACAGCTCTCAGCCTCCCAGCTTGTTGCTGGTGTTTTTCTCAATGATACCGAGCGACGCTCATGTGCCATCGATCTGCAGCATTCGGCTAATAAAACGCCGACTCCTTTCAGCATGCCCAAGTTTTGTTTTCCAGACCTGAGCTCCCTCCACCCCACGAGTGCCCTGCAAGGGCTGCCCAGAGGAGGGGGGGCTCCACAACCTAGAGGCCGAGCCTGGGTCCCGCACGGAAATGTCGGGCAGAGACCCCCCGGGTCCCTCGGACCCCGCACCGGCACTCCTCCCGCCGCAGCTGCGCCGGTCCCTCTCCGCGGCCGGCAGACCGCACCTTTCATTTCGCAGACGGCCGCCACGGGCGGTGCTACCGCGGGGAGTCTCCCCCCGCCCCGCGGGACTCCTGCCTGCGGGCGCGGTTCCGCGCCGCTGCCGCCCCGCCCCTGCCCCGCAGCTTCTCCGCGCCCCGGTCCGCAGCGGTGGGCGGCGGGGGGCGCCCGCGGGCGGCGGCGGCGGCGGGAGCGCGGGCGCGGGGGTGG
>JAOEGS010019494.1:0-87333 GCA_025447755.1 Corythornis vintsioides | reverse complement strand
AAAATAAAAGTATTATGTAATCTGTTCTAGGAATCTGTATTTTCTTATTGTTTTCTATCACTATTTCAGTAATAAACATAATTCCATTATACTTTTGAATCCTCCAAGATAAAATTTTTTCTTTTAGGCACTAAAGAGAGAATAAAAATCAACATCTTACTGACTGCAGTCTACAGAAAAATCTGCAAACACATCTGTTTCCATGAACAGAACCCAAAATACATTATAAGATCCATCTATGCTCTCAGATGCCAATATATTTGCTTTGAGGAGAACACTCATGATACCTATCTAAATAATTAAAACATTAATTTTATCCAACAAGGTACTTTTCCAGGGGAATGGATTCCTTTGAAAGAAACATTCAAATATCTCACAAAAAACTACTTCCATATGTCATAGAAACAATATGTTACAGGCCATCCTGCCCTGGAAACTGTGTGGGAAATCGATGAACAATATGATTAAATGACTTGTTTAATTATGCATTAAACTTATATGGGAAGATCATATCTGCTCAGAACTCTTCCAACGATTCAGTCTGCAAATCACTAAACTCATCAGAAAAAAACTCCCTGTAGGCCAAAAACATGTCAAAGGGATTTAGATCATAACCGAGGAAGGAGTTTAAACCTTAGCAAAGAATCTCCACTACAACCACAGAAAAAATAGTCCCACAATGGACTTGTCTTTTTGAGGCATAGATTATGTTTCAGGAAGTTCACTAAACATCCTGTGCATGAAGTGAAAGCACTAGAATGAACTATGTAGACAATAAATAATGGACAAAACCACCTGCAGTCAGGGAGATTCTTTCTCCTGCAAAATAGCTACTCAATACTATTACAATCTTGATCATCAAAAGAGACTAAAAAGCATTCTAAAGGTGAATCTGAGAATTCAGATTTGTTGCTTGGTTGTTTACTAAAAACCCAAATTCCATCAAAGTCTTCATTTTGTGTTATATCATAATGTTTTTGCCATTGGCCATGAGTATCTGCAAGTTCCTCTATAAATTACTTGGTACCAAGCACCTCTTCTGGACTTATGACCCAATACTTATCAAAGTAAGCTAATAATTTCTTTTCAGTTTTAATTCAGCTTTAAAACCCACTACTTCACGTTTATGTTAAAAAACATTATTGCTTTTCTGTCAATATTAATTAGTCTAATAAAACTGGTTTAGCAGGTTTTTCAAAAAACTCATGTTGTGAGTAGTAGTTCTGCCAAGAGAGTATACAATCTAAATTACATATAATTTCCAATTTATAATATATACAATCCAAATTCAATGCTGATTAGTCTAATAAAAGTTACAGCTCTTCTATGATAAAGAAATAGCATTTAAAAAAAAATTGTTATGATTTATTATTTTGTCCTTTTATTGTATGAACATTTTTTTCAGGAAAGTAGTTCAATTGAAAAATAAGAAAAAATCCTGCAACTCCTAATTAATCTCCCTTTTTTTAATTTTTATTTTTTCAGAATCACCTGAAGCCACATCTTTCTGTACATTTTTGTATGCAAAGATAATTTTAGGAGGAAAATTTAATTGAAATCCATTTAAGTAATTTTTTTTTTGGCTAAGGAAAGTATACTTTTCCTAAAGCAATTGTGAAAACTTTCATGACCTCCTGGGATGACAGGATACCATAAAGTAATTATCTAAATTGTCTAAAAAGTCAATGGTTGATGTGAAATTAAACGTGATGATTAAGAGTAGCAATGTCTTGCGTTACTTTAGACATCTGCAACATAAATTACTCTGATACAAGCATCTTCATGCCTTTGTAAGGAAAGAAATTTAGACCATCAGTCCTATCACTTCCTTTAGCCAACTGCACTATGGTGCAGATATTTCAATGTTTCAGATGTTTCAGATTATTTCCACCCTAGACCCTGCTTAGACAGTTTAGATCAATCCAGCTGCTCAATCTATCATTATTGGAGCAAGGAAGCTGGATAGAAGGTGAACTAGATACACCATAGGAAGACCCAGCAGTCCTTAGATTAGGTATCTACTTGTTGATAAGCTTTAAGCTTCTACCTCCACATTTCCTAACAGAGGCTGATTGCACAAGTTTTCATTCCCAGGTTTTCCACATACGCTGCATAGACTAAATATCAAAGGTCTCTGAACTGTGAGTGATATTTACCCACAGTATACGTGTCATTAACGAGTAGCTAAGAAAAGATTGATCTAGACTCTGACTTTAAGAAAAGATCTGGCAGTTCGGTGTGTATGACTTGTGTTACCAGTAGACGTATTATCCCTGTAAAATATATTATCCCTGTAAAATGTTTGGGCTCCACATTTACAGCTACATACATTGTGCTGCTTCTGCTTTCTTGGTTAAACCATATTAGATTGTTCAAATTGGTTTTGTTGCTATTTTGCTTATCATCATATGTTGGTTTGGATCATATGACACGTTGTATTCTTTTCTAAGCTATTTTAAAATAGTAAATGTACCAGTCAAGGTTAAAACCTTAAAAGATACCTCTAACAAAATGGATGCATTAATTCACAGTCTGGGATTACTTGTAACTTCTATTTTTACCAATTAAAATAAACGAACTAGTATCTCTGCACTTGGGTCAAACAATAGTATAGCTGTCATTAAAATCCTAGTCCTTTCTGGAAACTATCCATATGAGTAACAGTAAGTTCCTTGATCCTTTTAGATATGTCACCCACCTTCAGTTCGTTGACACATGATGACTGCAGTCTGATCCACGTCCACTAAACTGTATTCACAAGAGAATACATATGCACAGCAGCAATGGAGAGAAAATAGTTTCAGAATACTTATAAAATTAGTGCTGGGAAACCCTCATTTACATGGTTTCCATTCCAAATTATCACATAGTTTTCAGTCACTTACAGGAAATATGTCTCCTGCTTTTTCACAAGAACCTTCTCCTTCACATACATAACACCACCTCCCACTTTAAGAAGTTTCAGAAACATTGAAATTTGAATGCTTATCAAAAAATCCCCTTGCAAAAAGGTCTCTGATACGAATTGGCATGTCTGCAAAATTTTCATCAAATATAAGAGATCAAAATTATTGTGCTAAATTATACTGGGAGTCCTAGTAAGCTTAGCCATTCCATCTGCTGCCTCCTCACTCCCCAAACACCTGCACTTAGCCTGTTTGTCTTTGGCTCATAATCTGCATAACCCACACAGGACCAGAGAGGCCAGGTCTGTGCCCTCGGTCACAGTTATTGTGCACTTCACAATTAACACTATTATTTTGTCTTGCTGGAAATCAGAGTTTGTGAGCAATGTACAATTACAGCAGGCAATAGAGATACCAGATGTAAGGTATCATTTTTTTATTCTTTCTAAGATGGCATTTCTTTGTTCTTTTCACTCCCCACATTCCCTATGCATTCAGCCAGGAATTTTTAAAGGCAAGAAGAGAGTAGTCTAGCTCCTCAAATGATGTAGTTTTGCAGGTGTGCATATGAGAGTAGAAATAATTATAAAAATGATATATACAGGAAAAAAAAAAAAAAGTACTGCTGAGATAGTTTAGAATATCTTAGAAGAAACAATAGTTAGCAAGAAGCATACCACAATTGATTTTATTGGGTTAGGGAAAATGTTGAATTTTCCTCTTCTAGCATGTGACAATAGCTTGTTGAATACTTAAATGGATTGGATTTAAAGATACGGCTGCACATTATTATTCTTTATCACTCTCATATTAAAGCCTAGAAGTCTTCATTCACTAAATGAAAACCACATTGGAAGATGCCTTTTTATTTGAGAATAGGTTTATAGATTCAAGCACTCCAATCTTAATACCCCTCCAGTGATAATTTCCAGCGTGTTACAGTTTCAAACATTATTAGTGAAAGATGGAGGGTCTAAAACTTCCAAGGATAAAAATCATTTTAGCAAACCTCTCCCCCGCTTGTGTCATCCACTGTAAGAGCAGAGGATGCAGGTTTTGTGGTTTATGACATACAGCTGGACGGGGGCACTTCTTAGTGTATTACTTATGCAGCTTGATATTTGTCTTGTATGATTATTTTTTGTCCTTCAGCTAAAAATAATTTAATCACATATTAAAGCCATGAAAATTCCATTGCTTTTGCAGACTAGATTCTCCAGATTTATAACCTACTTACCTCACATGGTTTTGTTTTCAGATTTTGAGATTGGCTTTATTTATTATACAGTCTATAAAGTAAAATTATTCTAAATCACTCCTCTGGAACCATGAAAATGAAACCTCAGATAGGCGAGAGGATTTTTATGTCTTTTAATTAGAGCTTATGTTGAAACTTCAAATGCTATGGCAAAATGTTCTTTGAACAGCCTTTTCTCAAGCTGACTACAAAGGACAGAACCTCAGCTGTTTAGAGACGAGATGTCACAGCTTTTGAGTAGCTTTAAATTATAATATCAATATTCAAAATCCTTAGCTTTTACTTAGCCAGGAGCTTTATATAGGAAATCTGTTGCTTTATGTCCCTTTTATGCTTTGCAAATTGAGGAGAGGTGAATGTTTGCATTGCTGTACCTGCCTCCTTTCTACTGCTGCTTGGGGACAACGCAGTCAGGAGGTTGTCCAGCATTTACTTACAGTTTGTCAATCTGAAGTCAGGCAATGATTGCAACTTGCTTAAATTAATCCTCATGCTTCAGGATTTCAGCTAGTTGGTTTTGATTCAGAAACTTTAATCCACCTTGTGTACAATTAGTTTACCATGTTTAGATTTCTTTTCCTTCTTTTCTGCAGTGCAAGATAAACCATTTTCTGTGTTCACAGTCACCTGGACATAGGTGTTGCCTATTTTCCCTCTTCTTCCCTCCCTGTGGTACATGATTAAGTCTTCTGAAGACTGAAAAGATTTGGTTTAATTTGAGTCTTTGAGCTTAAGATACTATACACGTATGAAACATAATGGGCTATGATACGCAAGCAGCCAGAATAGATGATCTAATGGGACCTTCTGGACATAAACTCGATGAAATTATTAAACCTATGAAATTGTAGAACATAAAATACAGGATAAACCAATGGGAGTGGCAGGAACTAAGCACCTTGAGTATATTAGACCCCATATACTTGGTTTCATTAACCTCCAAGCACTAGAAATTCCCTCAGGTAACATCATTACACAGGATAACAAAAGAAATAGGAAGAAGCATTAGGGCCACTTGACCAGTATCTCTCCCTATTTGGTAAATGCACAGACTAAAACTAATTTCCAAGAAATTAAAGGTCTGAGAGTCAATCCAGCAACCTAAGAAAATCCTGTTTCACAGAACACCTAAAATTCAATAGGAAAGAATAATTCTCAATACTGCTTCAAAAAAGCTGATGTATGCAATTTTAATTCAACACACCAACAGTGTGACAGGTACTAATACAGTAACTCTGTATCATCTGTTAGTAATTATAGAATGTTTGGAAGAATGGGGCAAGAGATTGCTTTTCAAATTTGGAAAGTTTTAATATTTAGGGCAAGTATTTAATATAATTTAATCTAAATCATTTTTAGCATGTTTTCCAGCTACTTCTGCTAAGGTATCTTAGCTCCAGACATAACTATTGATTGATTGATTTTATTATTACTAATTGAAGGCAGATTTTCTTCTTTTTTCTTTTCTCATTTCTTTTCTTTTTCTTTTCTCCCAGGGAGGTATGTTATCATGCACTGTGGAAAAGTGAAGTTAAACAGGCCTTGAATCTTTGATTCATTCTCAATAGCAGGCTCTATTTTCTCTTCTGTTAAATATCCTTGTACAGAATATTCAAGTGTTGATCCTGATCCCCAAAACATGTAGCTCTTCAATATAGAAGGTAATTTGCCACCTAATTTTTCATGCATACATATTTATAAAATTCAAAACACGAAATACAGAGATATTGTCTTATTAAACCCTGATTTTCAGTAATTGCCTTTCTCATGGAGTAAATGCAGCTTTTAGCACACTCATATTTCACACTCATGGGACTTGAAAGCTCTGGAAAATTTCTGGATCTTTAGTTCAAAGGATTTTTGACTGAAATTTTTTAGAAAATGCTGAAAATAATTTTTAAATATTATGTTTCTTATGATGTTTTTTAAGAAAGAGATGTCTCTTCTCTGACAGCATATAGAATAATTGAAGAAGAATTACATTTAGCAAGGCATGTGCATAGTGGAAATATTCTACATCATTACTTTTAACATGGACAGAATTACAAATTCATCATTTAAACTCATTATTTCCCAGTATTGTTTCTGCCTTCCACCTGTAACCATCAGGTAATCTACATACCTCAACAAAAATAGCCTTGATGCATTACTTTATAAGTGCTTTATAGTTTTGGTGACTCCCTTTCCTGACTGCTCATTTGTGATACTGAGAAAGGGAGAGTCTGGAGAGAGAAGAATGACTGAATTCTAGAACAGCCAGAAGTCAGCCCATGAAGGCACCTCAGAATAAAAGAAGATGCCCTGCTCTCTATTTGAAGTGACAAATTCAGGCTTAATATTCTATTTCAGTTTTGTTTTCTGCTACATAACCTTGAAGAAAATGGCTGAGATTTTTCTACTCTATTTCCTGTCTCAAAAGGGATTAATAATAGTGATAATAATAATAAAATCTGTCTTTATTTTGAAGATATATACATGACAAGATGGAGCTATTTGGGTAGTAAGATAATGGAGGTCACATAAGTAGCTTAGATGAATTATGTACTCAAACCTGTAGTTCGCTGAAAATCTTAGCCCCTGGGTTTGGCTTTTAGAATCAGAAATGATTACTCTTTCTACTGTTGTTATTATTGTCTTTAATAACTTCAGATCTCTCTATGTTCTGGCAATTTGTACTGCATATGAAAATTTTAACTAGGGGCTCGACCTTTAAGTTTGAAGTTATATATTTGACAGTGTCTGTTTAAACTAACAGATCCAAACTATTTCTAGCATCATTTTATTTAATATTATTTGTTTTCACGATAAGAATGTTAGAATTATATTTGTGAGGACTAAACTAAACTAAACTGCCTGTGGATATCAAGGATATCATTAATAAAACCACTTTGCAACAGACCTGTGGTGAGTTTAATTTTCACCTAGTGCACCATAGACAGATACAAATAAAGGACTTGTACTGGTAAATGCTCCATAGCTACTTAAAGAGGGTTAACAGGACTTTCTTACAGCTGACAAAAGTTTGAGGAACTTCCTCTTACAGCCATGGCTTATTTTTCCTTCTCTATGTAATATAGTCATTGCATTTCAATCAGAGTTTATATCTTCACATCAACTCATTAACTACACTTGTAAAGTGTCACTGAAGCAAGCAGAGCTTACAGGAATCTGGACACAATGTTGGCTTTTATTGGTAAAATGCAATTACAAAGGTAATTGGCTCCTATATATCTGTGTGACACTTTCTTGGCACTAGCTTCTGCCAGTTCTGGATTGCTTTCCCCTCTTCCACTCCTCCTCAATATGTTTTAGTATTGGAGCCAATAGCCTGGTGACCATTCAGAGGTTATACTTGGCAAGATTTGGACACAGATGCTGGGTTGCAACAATCAAGGGTTTGCAAGAGTTTTTATACAGAGTTCTCTGAGTGGTTCAGTCTCTTGGACTGTGTGGCAAATGCAAACTTACCTTTAAATATGACACAAGTTACCTTGTTGATGAGCTAACTCCATTTTTTACATCTTCAGTTTCTTTTTATTTCTATTTTTTTTCTGAAAAGAATTCAGCTCTCTCACCTTCAGGATCATGTTTTCCAAACATTCTGCCCAAGATAAGCTGATGATAATAATTTTATGTAACTTTTTTTTTAATGATAGACTGCCTTGAAAACCACCTACCTAAGCCCCTGTGCAGTTATTGAGACATATTATGTTTTCTTCACCCTACTACAAATAATCCAAAGTGTAAAAGAAAAAACATGCCAGGTGGCTGAAGTGGGAAGTGGGGGTAACAGTATCATGTGATGCTGTAAATTTTTCACCAGTCAAAAGAAGTAATCACAGCCCACAAAAAGCAAACAAATATGGTCATAGTCTCCTCCATGATCCTTTATGGGAGCTCCCTTGCATGAGATTCATTCTAATTCAGCAGTTCCAGGGTGAGTTCAAACTAGGTACTGCTTCATGTCCTGTTGACCACTGATGTAGACTCAGACTTTGTCCTGAGCACAGAAAAACAAACAAACAAACATTGTTCCCACATGAAACAGATTGAAGGTTGCTAGAGAAAGTTCTTCAGGTATTGTACTTTGCAGTAAAGGGGTTTTACCATCTAAGATGTGACAGCATGATGCTCTCATCAGCTCCAGCAAGATAAGTTTTTAAAAAGAGCAGCTCAAAGAAAAATAAATGTCAATTTATCAGGCCCTAAATCATCTGACAGTGGTAGGCAAAATCTTCAGAATATAAGTGAAAAAAACCTGAGGTGCTGCAAGATGAGATATGTTTTGGATGTTGTGCTTTCCAAAGTTCATACAAAACAATAAAAGGAAAATATATAGTTAAAGAATGTAAAAGCCTCATTATCACTCCCTGTTCTTTCCTCTTTACTGCTCATTCATCTTTCCCTCTTTTAACAAAGGAGCACTGTAAGTTTTTTCAGCAGATAAAATAGTATAAAGCAAAATTCTTTTATGGGCAGGGATTGCTCTATTACAGCAGAACCAATTGTCACATCCATGTGGACTCTGCAGAGACAAAGAGGTGAAATTTTCAGCTCTGGATCTAAAGTCAGAGGTGTTTAGGGATGTCTATGCTTAGGGATGTTCAATAATCAATAAACACATCTGAAAGCTTAATTGTGGTGATTATTTGGAGAGGTATTATATTTGTGCATGAAGTAATCTCTTTGGCTTCTTCTCATCTGACCAGAAATTCTTGAGCTTGTTAAGGGTTGAATAAATTTAGTAGCAAAGAGGAAGTCCAAAAATACAGACAAAGCTGTAAGTAGAAAGAATTGGAATGAAGAGATTTCAGACAATACTGTACAAAGTCAAGAATCATAGTATCATAGAATAGTTTAGATTGGAAAGGACTTTAAATATCATTTAGTTCCAATCCCCCTGCCATGGTCAGGGACATCTCAGCCAGGTTGTTCGGAGCCCCTTCCAACCTGACCTTTAATATTTTCATGGATGGGGCATCCACAACTTCTCTGAGCAACCTGTTTTAATATCTCATAACCCACACAGTGATAAATTCCTTCCTAATATCTAATCTAAATATACTTTCTTTTAAAAGTTTAAAAGTGTTATCCTTTGTCCTATCCCTATGCTCCCTGAGAGTCCCTTGCCATTTTTGCTTTGGCCCACTTTAACTGCTGGAAGGCTGCTCTAAGGTCTCCCTGGAAAGAAATGTTAGTCTGACTAATGACTTTGTGGAGGATGAATTTTAATCTAAAGAAATAATCTTACAAGTAATATTGCAAATTCATATTTAGCATCAGAAACAGACCATAGATGTGTGTGTGATGCATGTGCCTGTGACTATTCCTACTGCAAAAGATTTGTTCTGTTCTGGAAATAAAAACAACAGTGTGACTTTACTGCTTTGCTTTGCATTTGGATATTTACTAATAGAATAACTGTGGCAGCAAATATGTCATGAGCAATCAATAGGTTGTCATATATTTGTATAAAATATTCATCAGATAGGTTGAAACTGAACAAATTCATAGAGCATGTTGCATCAACTTTGCTTATACCAAGCACCATAGAAAGTGTTAGTTCTGTTGGCATCCATGGAAATTGTCACATTTGAACAAAGTTGTACAGTCTGGTCTGGGAGGATTTTGTTCCATTTCTCTGTTTTGTTTGTTGGGTGGGTTTTTTTTTTTGTTTATTTTGTTGTTGTTGTTGTTGTGTTTTTGTTTTGTTTTGTTTTGTTTTTTAAGAGTAAGCAATTAGGTTAATAAATACAATAGCAATTTCCTTTTGACAATAATAATCCTAAACTGACACAAAATCTTATCAGGGAACACAATGGATTTTCCACCACTGAAAGATATTAAATCACATTTTATATATTGTAAAAGAGTTGTTTGATGCAAAAAATCACTGAACAAAAAGCTCTTTTTGTTTTCCTGTGCTTATGGAAGAATTTAGACTGTAATTTTCCTTTTTTTTTTTTTTTTCGGTCACAGAATTAATGAATCTATAATATTTAAAGTGTATTTGAAGATGATTTCTAAAAAAGAATTGGAAATAGATTAATAATAACCATTGTTAGCTGAATGGAATTTGTTTGCCTCATACTATTCACTGCATACTATCTATATATACCTATATATGTGCAAAATTTATTTAATATTTAAATACAGGTCTAATTTAAGTGAAAATAACTTTTTGATCTGAAAAATAAACAATCTAACAATAGGAAAAATTGCAATCTGTCGAGACATATTTGAGTTATTTTGCAGTAATTGCCTTGGCAGCAGCTTCAGTCACAGATTTCTGTTTCACAGATTGTCCCCAAATGAATAAAAGGTTTGCTTTGAAATATAATTAATACTGCGTTCAGCTGCAAGACTTTCTCAGGTTGTCAAAGGAATTTGAAGAAGGTAGTCATAAAAAAAAAAAGAGATCAGGATGAAATAGCTAAGCCAAATCCAAACACGAGCTGAAGGACAGCAGGGAAAAACACAAAGTGGACTGAAATACATGGCAAAAATCTTTCAGGCATTCATTTTCTGTCAAATCAGCCATGAACAAATACTTCAATACTGTTCCATAAACTATACAGACACTATATATTGTCTGTTAAGGTAATATATGATGGTGAACTATTTGGACATGTGGTGTATATACATGACAATAGAGAAGCCTACTTACTCTTCTGATGACAAAATCAGAAATATCTGCTTCACACACACATTTATTTGCACTTTAAAGCTATATATGTTTGGGGTTCAAAAAGACTGTTTTGGGAAGTCTCTAAGTGACTCAGAATAAATGCAATGTACAGCACAAACGGAAAAGGGGACAATTTTGACCTTTGTCAAAATTAAGGGATTGTGCAGACCTGAGTCCTCAGCCACTGTGTGCATTTGTTTTCCCATCTTTTGTGCATCAATAGTTTAAAACATTGCTTTACGGTGAACTCCTTCTCCAATTTGAATAAAACAAAAGGCAACAGCTTTTCCTAATAAATATCAATGCCTATGAACAGTTCAAATCAGTACAAGCTGCATAAAGTTCAATGGATACTTGTTTTAGGATTATTCTTGTGTTGTAGCACCTGCTACATTGTGTCAGGCTGAGGCCCATTCCTGAGCTGGTATTGAAAGGCAGCTCTGGGTGATACTGCTCCTTGCCCCTGGCTTACTTTTCATTAGGGAAGTCCACATCCAAATTAGTCACACTGCAATCCCATCATTACCAGTGAAGAAACTTGAGGGTTCATCTTATATCAGAGAGACCATCCTTTCTGATCATCAAAAATAGATGTCCACTCCATTTTTTTTTTTTAAATTTCAGGCTTAATAATGATAAAAGCACCATTCAGTGTGACTACATCTTTATTTATGAACAAAATAAGCAACTGCAACAGTTCATGACAGAATAGGATTTCTCGGATGAAAAGCTAAAAAGATATAAATAAAAATATTAAATATATGAAATGAGCTCACTTTTCCACAGAACACAAAAAGTCAAAATACTCTTTGCTTTGCCTGGACTTCATCTGGGTAAAAAAAAGCATGCAAACATCTGTAAGAGCTGCCTCATTGCTTCAGCATTTAACTGCTTGGCATGAAAACTTTTGAGTGAGCTTTCTTTTATCCCAAGTGGCTGTGGGGAGAGAAAGTGTTTCAGATACACGCACAGGAAAATATTTTATAGTCAGTCAACACTGAATGCTTTACCACCCATCTGTGACAGCTTTTTTTCATAAAGCCTTTAAATACCTTTTTCAGGTAGCTTCCATTTATCGAGTTCAGGTCATTCAACAGCAAAGGCAGAAAATAGATTTGTGCCAGTGTGTTTGTATGTATCACACTTCATCAGGAGCTTGATATTGTCGAGATGATTTACAATAAATTCCACATATTAGGTAGATTCCTTTGCTGTTTGGCTAATTACTAGTGAAGTAGTTGCATATGTTGCTAGTACAGGAGAGTTCTGGGAGGGCAAGGAAACTGTAGTTTCTGTGCTTCAAGCTACCTTCACAGAGGAATAAAGTTTAGCAAGAATTGGGCACTGAGACAGGTTGAATTATGAAATGAAGCTGTTTGCAAAGGTATGCTGTGAAAGAGTCTAGAGAAGAGGGAGATTGAAGATGTGGCTTAGTGTGTATCCTAAATCTGGCTGGAAGATGGGCTTTGAACAAGCTGTTATTTTCCACATGGGAGTAGCATTGCTACAGTAAAATGCCAGATTTCATCCATCATAATGTCATGGCTCATATTAAAATGTCTTGAGGGACCTGAGGGAGGGATGGGCAAAAGACATCAAATCAATTTTCAGGCAATTGCTACGGTTTTCAGAACCTAAGCCCTATGTGATGACGTTATGGTTGCACAAAGGGAGGCTATAAATAAGGTCCATATATCAAGAGAGGAAGTAATTTAGAAAAAAGCAGTTGATTTGACTTTTGCATAAGGCTGAGCATATGGTGAAGTACATCCAGGTTATCATTCTATATATTCCTCACAGAGATAACAACCAAATATATAGAAATTAGCACATCAGTGTAATCCTAAAAATGACAGCTCTGGATCAGGGTTAAAAAAAAAATAAAGAAAATCTCAGTTATAAGGTTAATTTACTTTTGTTTAAATTAGCATTTAGTTCTGTGACTTGCAAGTCAAACACCATTATATCTCTAGTTACTTCTGGAAGTTTGAACATTAAACTTTCTGCTGAAATGAGACTCTCTTACAAGAAGCTTTTAAACACAGAGAATGGGAAATTAGCCCCAGGATAGTCCTGCACTAAAAGCAAGTAGACTTTTAAGGTTTAATAGTCTACATAAACAAGCAAAAATAGATTTATTATGAGTTTGTCAAGACAACAAATTATGTGCATACCACAGCATGCATGGGGCAATGTTTATACAAGATCACCAAGCAGGTGGTTAAGAAGCAAATTGATCTACCTAATGGCTTAATATTTCTGCATACTGCATCCACTTAAGAACTCCTCTGCTTCCAGGTCTGTCTCCTGGAAAAGGACCAGCATATATGAAGATCCATTCAGGGCATCTAGTGCCTTCATATTCCATCTGGAACCAGAAGGATCCAGGAAGTTGCTTGTGAAGGGTCTTAGAAAAAAACCCTTTTTGTCAGGTGCATGCCTGTGGATATTTACTACTTTTGACACCCATATAGAAGGAAGTGCAAAGAAAACCACTCATGAAAGCAGGTGTACAAAGGTGTTTTTGTCTAAACGGTCATTACAGTAGACATTATTGACCTGCAACAGTCACTGAAGAAATAATTTTGCTTGTTAATGTGTAGTTTTAATCTTGGGCAAGCAAATATCAAGATTTGCTACTCAGCAGCTGTTTATATCTTGTATAAAATTAGCAGCTGGCCTCAATCCTAGCCAAAGTGGACATATGGCTGAATAAAAAAACTACAATACTTAACACTAATTGACATAGTTGTTGGCACTAGAGCTGGGTGAATAATTCAGGGTTTTTTTCTGTTTGGTAGCCAAACCACACACACACACGAAAAAAGTGGGGAAATTGGGTACAGTAAACTGTTTCAGCAAAAAGAAAAAAAAAAACAACCAACAATTATTTCTGCTCTATTCATGTGTTTCATCAATACAAACATATATTTTCTTTTATTTTCTTTCTAAGGTTAGTCAATATTATTCCTTGATCTTTTTTCTCTCAGTGTAGATAGTTTGTTTAAGTACACGATACTGTTCCAAAATACAAAGTCAGTTAGTTCTGCTGAAAGAAATAACATTCATTTTTAAACAGTGAAATAAAATACTATGACATTCTCAAAGGACTTCCTCAATTTTTCATTTTCTTCTTGGCTAAAAACAATTACTGATTTTTGTCGCAGTTTCCAGAGATTTTTTATTCTTCCTTTAAAGATTTATATTTTTTTCCCAGTAAATTTACTGTTCACAAGAAAATGATAACAATTAAAAAAGAAAAAAAAAACCAACAAAAAACAGGACAGTTCTCACTGTTAGTCCCAGCATGGGCCAAGTGTGTATGAAGACCAAAAGCAGCTATAATCTCTATGTGTGGCCAGCTATATCTCACATCCATTAGAGACTGAGGAAATTAACCCTTTGGCTTTATTTGTCATACTAACAGCTTGAATTAGTAAATTAGTTTGATGGTTTGTTCTTTCAGCATAGATCTCATAATGATATATATAAATGGTTCTAGCATAAAATATCTCTACTTTCCATCGTGGTCTTTTGGACAATGCCCTTTCTGAAGCTGTACTTGATGTGGTCAGTAACATATTCCTTATAATGAATTTATAATGAATTAAGAATTTGGTTTGAGGAGATATCTATCTCCATTATTTTCAAAGGCTAATTCACATGTTTTCTCCTCCTAGAATCCTTCCCTGATTTCACACCATTATTAGAAGTACTGCTATTGATTGCCCAGGTCTTACTTAACAAAAGTTATTAATGGATACTTCTGTGTAAGCTTGCTAATAAAGTATTAAATTCAATTCAGTTACTTGAATGTGAGCGTCTGCTGGCCTCCAGTTACCATTCCAAAAGGTCACAGGTCTCCCTTAGGTCCTACATCATATTTGTCAGATCTGTACAGATGTCGTGCTTACCCCCAGGCATCTCAAATGGCACCAGATGTCTATTCATAGGTAAATGAATGTATCTCTAGGGACCAGATGCAGTTCCAGGTTCAGATTAGGTGTCTAGTAGGCAATGTTCACTAAGGAATTAGGTTTCTAACCTCCTGTTTTTGTCTACAGCCTATGAAGCTCTTTAGCTCATCTGACTATTCTACTATAGGGACCAGCTGAATAGGTCTCATCCATTGAGCTCAATTTAGCTGACCACACAGACATTTACTATATTTGAGATTCTTGCATGTATTTAAGACATCCTCTTTACATATATCACATGTGACATTCAAAGACCAATGCATTCTTGAATAGTAGCTGGTACCCAGGTGGAATTATTTAAGGTATCTCAACTGAGAGTACATGTCTAAATATATGGACAACTGACTCAAACCCTTCTGACTGTATTGAAAAAGATTTGTTTTAGCATTTAGTTTCTAAAATATATATTTACTGCCACTTAATATGCCAATCTCTTGTTAACTTTAGGGGTGGCAAATGTGATATAGATCTCAAGAAGTCTAAGTCTCTCAGGCTCTTTAGCAGGAGATGGGTGTCAGGATGACCAGAGTTACCTAAATTGTCATTAGATGTGTATTAACTGAATCAAGCCCTGTGCCCCTGCAGAACCAAAACTAATTCTAAATCTGGAGCTGAATCCCACCCAAAGTATGGTGATCATTGAAACTGGATACACAATGAATCAATAAAGGATTTAAGTATGCCAGTCAGACATGCAAAAATAGCCTTTTAGGCAAGTGTTAATATGCACATGCTTAAAATTCAGCGTGTGCTTAAGTGATTTGCTGATTCAGACCTTGAAGTGCTCAGCCAGTCTTTCCCTCTCCAAACCTCAGATTAAAAAAGCATGTGATTTTCTTTTTTTTTATTTTTCCCAAGGCAGGAAATGATTTCTCACCTTTTTAAGTGCCACTTGGCTGTGGGTACTGTAAAAATTGTTATATCTTGTGGAAGTGCCAATTAGAGACAATAATTACTTGACTTGTCTGCTTTAGCATTAAAATGTCTAGAACTCCTTGTCCTTGGCAGCTGGAATTTTTATTTCTATGCTTATCTCTTTTACGAAATACACTTTTTTTATGGAACCTGATTTAATGATCAGTGAAAAGATTGTTCAAACCATAGAATTCCACTCTTTTTAAAACCAATATTCCTAATGTTATTTCATTTAATACATTTAGTAATCCCTTCTGGTTCATATTAATACTTCATATCATTTAAAATCATTCATATTAACTGTAACTGTAACATAGATTTTATGTAGGATATTCTCCTAGATCAAGTATTCTAAAATTATATTGGATTTTCCAATCCCAAGTAGTATTTTCAAGGAAAATTAAACCAGTCTGTACTAATGAAAACCCAATTTACTTGAACTATATGTGTGTAAATGAAATGGAGTGCAAAGCAGAATTATATTATTTTATATAACTCTAAGTTTTCTGGTGTTCAAGATGAGAAAGTAGAAGAACTCTAAAACAGCTAATGCATTTTGATATATTTCTACATTTTAGTAGATCCCCCTATAATCTTAAAAATCAGAAAGTATTTTTTCTAGAATGCTTTTATGAGCTTTTAATAATTCTCATGTGTAAAATAAAAGTTCTGTTTTAGCTGCATGAGATACTTTCACTGGAAAATGCTTCCAACTGAATTCTACAGGTTTGTTTTTTTAACTAGTACAGAATATTTTAGAAGGTTGTTTTCAGAAATATTCAACACTACTCCTGTCTAAAAAAGTATATGCATAGGTGGGTGTTGATTAATTGTGCTAAAAACACTTTGTGTAAGATCTTATGCTAATTACCCTTTATACCCTAACCTGTGTCAGTTTTAACAATCTAAATTAGCATTTTCTCTTAGGACTAGAGGAATGTGAGAATTGTGAAATTGGCTCAGCAAGCCAAATTAACAGTGTGAAAATTGAGATGTTCTGTCTTTCTATATTAACATCTGCTGCTTGTACTAAATGCGATGTTCTAATCTAAGTGATGGAGACATTACCCCACCCCTTGGAGAGAAAAAAAAGGCAAAAAAAAAAAAAGGCAAAAAAGAAAAAGAATGAAAAGATGGAGTGGGTAAAGAGAAATAAAAATCTTGCTACATTGTAAAAAAGTGTAATTGGTGACAATTGTTATCGGCAGTTTCAGGTAATCATGTCTGGAATAATGGATTTTTGACATGCAAGTCTTGAAAATTGGTTGCATTATTGTTGATGCAAATAGTTTAGTTTCTTTCCTATTACTGCTGTAGTAAAATGGAACACAATCTTATAGGTAGTGGGTGATACGGAGAGCATATTGCTCAGATAAAATCCTGATTACAAAGGGTTCCATTTGGTTTATTTTATATTCTAATAGGAACATAAGTCTTTCTGGGTTCATTACATTATTAAAATAAAACCTCTCATTTCTGAAAATAAGAAGTTTTTATTATTATGTCTTCCTCTAAAATACTGTGAGGATTATTCAGATTTTACATCTCAGACCCTGAGTTGATAAGCAGCAGTAATCAAGGGCAGAGAGAAGAAATTTGTGTTTTCAAAAGATAATGATCTCTCTCAGACTCATGAACTGCCCATTGTTGTTCTTATCATAATCAATACTGTGCAAAATATTCCTGGGCTGCCAGGATGGCATCTGTTGAAGAAGCAGCATCCAGGCAGCAGTGTCTCACTCCAGCTGAGTGCACATCAAACTGCAGCATCCTATAGGCTGTACTCACTGTTCCTGGGAGGACAAGATGGGAATTATACCTTAATCCAGTCGATGCTTAAAGATTCAACTTTGTTCCCAGAATTTGGGCTCTTAGAAGTTACTAAAAGTTAATAATACAAAAACAAACCAACAACAGTGATGTGGGTATTTGTATGTGAAGGAGAGAGGGCTAAGCTGTACCAGGTGACTGGTGTCACATCCACTTAGCCTTAACAGGACCAAAGATGCTCACGGCTGGCTGGGCAATGTCTGCTCCTGCAGAATGCCATAGCCCTCTGTGTTCTGTCCAGTCAGGAGGCTATGGGAGAACCAGAAAGATGCCAGTCCCAAAGCTTGCTTCCACCTCTCAGCTATTTCCTAACAATGCTGATGGCCTGCCTGAGCTCTTGGAGCAAATGTAAAGGTTGGAGGGAGCTGGTTCAAGGCTTCAATTCTCATCCTTCATGCTTGTCAGGAAGGAAAGAGGGGAGTTTCCCATTTCTATCTTCCTTACTGCTTTGCTCAAACTTGTAAGAAAGATAGAAATAATGAGTTTGGCCCCCAGTCATCACTTCATTAAAATAAAAATCCTTCCTGACAGCCCAAATGCGATCTTTAAAATCTTATTACTTGTCAGAATACACTTTTGTCCTATTTCTAGCCAAGAACATTTTAAATTATTGCTTTTTATTTTATTTTTTTCATCCCTGCAGCATTGCTATATACAGCCCTTCAGAATCCTTGTATCATTCTCCAAGAATTCAGTTTGAATTGAATTTCCAGATCTTAAAGGGACTCCTGACAAATCAGATTACAAATTAAAAAATACATAAGGCAGTATGGTTACCCCAGTTACAGCAGTTACATTCATGCTTCTTTGTAAACTAGCTGAAACCAAGAGCTCGAGTAAATAGTTTTGAAAGGTCTGACTGAGTGAAAATGTAAATGAATTGTCATCACTTTGGCAATTTAGGAGTTTAAGAATGTACTTCTATTAGACATGTGCTTAAGTGCCTATCTGAAGCAGCACTTCAAAATGCAAGCATCACTCCAGCCTGAATTTTGCTTAGTAGAACCAAATTTATATGGACTTCAAGCAGACCCCAATGTGTGAACCCCACTCTGTACTTGCTAACCCAGAATGTCAAGCAATACAGAGTGTTCAGGGAAACCTCAACTTTAGTGCTTTTATAGTAAAATGCATAAAGACCCAGACCAGGCACCAGAGATCTAATATGGTAACAGATACTTATGTTGCTGTAGCTGAGTTACAGGTCTCTTATGTTTGAACTCAATGATCTTAAAGGTGTTTCCCAGCCTAAATGATTCTGATTCTGTGCTTCAGTCTGCTGCACAGCTCACACCAAGTTTGTGCCAGCTAAGCATACTGGTTTATGCACCGTGATTTGCTGGCTTCTTGTGATTTAGTTGTTCACTAAACATGCTATTTACATTTTCTTTTATCATTGCTTGAACATTTACAATAAGAATGTTGCTATTATCTGACAATTGGATACTTGTAGACATAAAATCAATTCTTAAGCACCTGTGAATTTTCCTGTATTTCTTTCACTTTCTCTTAAAGAACAATAAAAGTGACAAATTGCAGTTTAGTTTGTCACCAGAAAGGCTTGCTTCCCAAATACCCAGAAATGCTTAACAGCATCATGTGCCATTCCTGCTTGTGTAAAAGGGCACAGGCAGGACACAGGAACAACCTCTAATTCATGAATGAAATCCAAGTAGTAAATCTATTTTCTGTTACCTGGCCAAGTGGGGGACCCCTGAAGCATCAGCCAGGCAGAGGCACACGAGAGGGGACACAGGCACCATGGAGCTTGGTCCGTGCTAGATGATCACTGAACCTGCTCTTTTCACCAGCATGTCAAACATCCACTTAGCTGTAGTCTACAGCTTCTTCAATCTTTCCCACAGCAGGGCAAGAATCTCAAACATGTTCAAGAGGGTGCCTCTGAGTCTATCACAGGCCTGTAGTATCTAAACACAGATGTTCTACTTGTCAAAGACACAAGGCTAAACAACAATTAGTATGATATATGTGTTTTTCTACACCCCAGCTGCAAGTCACTTGAGTGTGTTTCCAATCCTCCTCACCCATCTTCCGTTATTTACCCGTTATTTACTGCTCCATGATCTAAAACAAATCCTTTCCTGCCCTAACAGGCAAGTCACCCTTTCAAACCACTTATATTGCTGGATCTCACAATCCATACTGACTAGTCATTGGGCTTGTCCATCAGTGTGAATCAGAGTGATATCTATAGGGTAGTATCAGCTTTGCTAGTTCATCTGTTTCCTCCTTACAAAGTTTTCATAGTTCCATCCCAGACAATGGCTTGCCCCTAAAATCATCTGCAACTGACATCTCTTAGGACTGGGATATTTAATCAGTTATATTCAGAGCTGTGACAAGAAGATGGTTCTGGCAGTTTCACATTGCATGTGCTTCAGTGCTGAACCATTTTGGCAAACTTGAATTTTATTAAATATATCTGATTTATGATCTACAGTCTCTTGGGAATGAAAAGGCAAATTATTTTAATAATAGATTCACTTTCTACCAACATCTGTTTGCAATCTGGACAGGCTGTTATAAATATCACTTCCCTGTGTATCAAAATGAAGTCTTGTATTACTTATACTGAGTTCTATAAAAGGTTCCAGAGCTTTTTCTATTGAAAAGGACTTTAAAAAAAAAAAAAAAAAAATTTTACTATTTTATTATTAGATTTTTATTTTATTAATTTCATTTCATTATTTTCTAAATAATATCACATTTGGACCTTAAAAACCAGTGATTTAACATCTCCTAGATGGTAACATACGCAATGGTATTATCTTGTTGCTTACTTCCCCCCACCCCTAATATGAAATTCTTGCATCTACCCATTCTCTTCCAAGGCTCAAGAGTCATCCCCAGACAAGCTGATGATTGCTTCTGACTCCCTCTACCTATTCTTTCAGTACTGTCTTCCAGACTTGAAACATTTATCTGCCTCTTGAATTTGAAATTTCTTACTAACTTTTCTACTGAAATCTCTTTTCTACTTCCTACATACTCAATACAGCATCACTGCCTTTAAGAGGATGATACAAAGTACTACAGTAACAATATAGTAAGTCTTTTTTTTTTCAGTGAGACTGAGCCTTCAGTTCTACACCATCTCACACATTTCCTTCCATTGCATCTCTTATGTACACATTGTTGCCCCCTCTGTGCAAACTAATGTCTTCCAGAAAGTATGCCTCTTCCTGATATAATTTCTGCCATTCCTTTACCTTTTTTTTCATCTTGACTATTGTGCTTAGTGATTATAAACACCCATCTGGAAGCTGTGTAGGAAGCATGGGCCAAAGTGCCAGGGGAAGAAAGACATGCCAGTTCTCATTGTTATGAAAGATTTGTACCTTTCATATCTCATGATGTCCAGTCAAAAATCAAGACCTGAACAACAATCTCAGGCCGATCTCAGAATAAAAAGGAGCAAAATGTGAAGATGGTGCACATCAAAGGATATGACTTCTTGACACATCTCTCAGCATCCAAATTATTTGTTTCAGATTGTTACCATTGTCTGCCATTTTAAATCCTTTTGTAATCATGGGTACTCAGATGCCTTGGCAGCAAAGCATGTTATCCCAACACATAGCTGGCTACTAAACTGCATGCATCTTACCAGCTACTGACTGAATACAAAATGTGCCATCAAAAGAATGAAATTCCATGATCTGAGGAAAAAAACCCAAATCATGCAGGATGGCTTACTAATCACCACCATAATCTTTATTCTGAAAGACTATTGTTATTATAAAGGAATATTTAATTATTATTTCCATTTGGTTTTATTATTTTTGCATTTACATAGGGAAAGTCTTACTTTGATTGCTCTGTCACAAGGTAAGCACCTGCTGCTTCCCTCACATCCAATCATTCCTCAAGGCTAGACTACACTTTCCAAGCATCTTTCACCTAACAGATTGGGGGAAAATGAGGTCATGAGTGTCTGTAGCTGCAAGAACCTAGTTGTAAGGAAATAATGTTAATGCCCAATTGCTGAGAGGTTTATCTCTTGACAAGTGTAATCCTGAGTTTCTTTGGCAAGTGGTAAGATAGCGGATAAAGAGTCTGAAATACAAGGATCTCTACAAGCCCACCTACCACCTGCAGCCCATCTGCTTAGCAACAGTGGAAACAGTGAACTAAATGTTTAAAGTTGTATTTAACATACAGATGAACAAAAGCAAACTCCTAAACCTGACATACTAGTCACAAAACTCCAAATTTATTTAGGACTGACCTCATAGCCTTGAAGAATTGTTTCTCTCTATGTGACCCTGTCCATGAAAATGCAACATGATGCTCATTAGCAGCACAGCACCAGAACACTTAGCTAAATATAATGAAGTTGATGATTTATTTTTTTTTCCCCTTAAGAGTTTAATTTCTCCTGTGAAATATTCTTCCCCGTAAGCTGATAAGATGCCAGTGTACTAGATTTGGCTGAACAGTGCTGTAGTTCAATACTTTTTTGACCTTGTATTACTTCCATAGTTTTCTCCAGCCTTTGCAGGCCACAATTCCATAAGGTGCCATCTAACCTTTTGAAGTTACAAGTTACTTGGATGAATGTGACCTAAGAGTGCAAACATTTTTAAATTGATGGAGATTAATTACTTGAGATTATGAAGAAGTAGATGAGAAACTAATGGAAAGTCAACAGACACGTGTTTGCCAAAAAAAAAAAAAAAAAGAAAAAAAAAAAAAAGAAAAAAGAAAGCCCTATTCTATGATCTCGGACAAATATGTTTAATTTTTATTCTTTCTTTGTTGCATTTGTCGGCTTTGTCCTTTCAAATACAATGGTCTCTGGGGCAAGGATTGTTTTTTCCTGTGTCTGTACAGTGTCTAATACAAGAAGTTTCAGCCTTGGTGAAAATCTTCAAATGGAATTGCAAGAATAGTAATTATGGAGTCTTTGTATCATGTGTCACAAGCTCTTAATGAGTTAATAGAGAAATGTCAGTATTAATATTGAAGGAAGGACAACAGATACAGGCAAGAGTGGAAAAAAAACACCTTCAGTGCTTGAAAAATCCATAATAAAGGAAGAGTTTCTTGTGGAGTCTGTTTTATTTAGACAGTAAGACATTTGTTCAAATTACAATAGACATTCAAACACTTCGTATTAGAAACTTTAAAATCCTGAAGGAAGCTTTTCTTTTCTTGCTTCCATTGAAGTCTACAAGAAAGAGAGAAAGGTTCTTGCTTTCTTATTGCCCTGAGACTTTCCTACTAGCAAGTGAAACATTTGCTAAGTATAAGATTTTAATTTTCATATCAAAGTCTTTTGACCATACCCAATGTTCATAGACATTTTCCAGTTCCTACAGTGTCCTTCCCTTTTGCTAAAAAGCCTCAGTTACTCAGAGTGGAAGCTAACACTGGGGGCCTGAGCAGTGCAGTGTAGCAAATGCATAATACTGAATATCTGTATGTATTTGAGAATGATGAAAATGATGGAACATAAGTTTGTACTGCTGGCAAGAAAAGCATACATTTGTGCAATTCTGTTGATATTGAAATGTTCTTTGGGTTCACAGGCTAAGCCTGATGATGGGGAATGAATGTGTTTACATATCTTAATTTCTTTGAAGCTGGATGTTTACCATTTTAGCTCCTCACTGTGAATAGAGAGCAGGGCTTACTTGGTCACGGAAAGCAACAAAGGATTTCAATGAGTTTGTAGCATAATTTCCTTGAGCTTTTAGTGTAGTGCAGCAGCAAGGAAAAAAAACCCCACAGCATCCAATAAGCTGTTTTTTGTGAGAAAGCTGGAGTTAGGAAGACGTGGACTAACAGAAGGATCCTGCAAATTCTTATAAGTGGTTCTAACACTTGCATGGTTCAGGGCCAAAAACACAGAAGTGATATTTGTCATATTTTCAGTATAAAGGGGAGCTCCAACCTGGAAGGGTAAAAGAGATGCTTGGGCAGGATGAGGTTGCCTCGATCTCATAAAGCACAATCTGCTTTCCAGTGCTGCCTGACCCAAGAGGTACGTAAATAAAGTGGTATCCACATTATGGTTTCCAGATTGTGAAGATAGCTGAAACAAAAGAATGGTTTCTTCAAGCTGTGCCACAAGCCTGTCATAAAGCATTTCATATTATTTGCTTTCACCAGGATTCTTGGCTCTAACTTTGCCAAACCACAATATCCTTGGCACACCAAGAAGCCTGAGTATGGGTTTGGCCCCTTAACTACATTGAATACGGAGCCAGAATTGGGAATACACAAAAAGCACCATATCTCATGACTGTTTTCTTTGTCCTAGAGCCAGATGGGAGCTCCTGCAGGTTGTTGGGAAGCTCCTCAGTTATCCCCACACCCTTCTACAGTCTAACTAGCTACTCTGGGCAGAGTGCTCTGATGGGGAGAAAACCTCATGGAGAGGGTGGTAGTAGAGATTGCCAAGAGACAAGGATGAAGTTACAGACTTGGGTCTTCTCCAGTAATATATAGAAATAGGAAAACTATTTGTCTTTTCTCCCTGCCCCATATCTTCACAGTTTGGGCTTCAGAGGGTTCCTGCTCTGTCCATGCCAGAAGAGATATTCACTCAGTTACTAAGATTCATAGCTTCAGGATAATCAGTGATATTTTCTAGGGGAAAAAGAATTAAAAAGCATGTACTCTTAAAATGTCAATCCTGCTTGACATAGTTAAGTATCCAATGTCAGTGCAACTTGCTAGATCCATTGTAAAGTAACAAAACACTAGATTATACATCCTTGGTCCCGTTCCCTTGTTCTGCTTCACAAAATTGGAGGATAAGGTTTGGTGGTACTTTCAATTTGATTTTTTTGAAGATATTTTCATTATCTGTGGCTATCTGAGTTATATGTGGAAATGCAATTAGCTTCATATATTTGGACTGCTCTCTGCAGACATCAGGTGCTAAGAAAAATGTGCTAAGAAAATTCACAAAAGCTATTGGCTCTCTTGCATAGCAGCTGGCTGAACAGATAGAGGGTTGGGGTTTCTTCTTGGAAGTGGACACGCCTTTGAAGTCAGTGAAGTAACTCTTCTGGTTTAGATTCAATTTTCAGTCAATTGCTGGTCAGATTATCTGTAGGACTGCTAGTGTCTTTCTGGTGATGAGCTAAAGCAATTAGATGCCTGAAGCTTGTCATCTCCTTGTTAACAGGCTTCTGGGTATGCCTGCAGCCCCCTTATTTGGAGAAGACTGTAATTGAAATGACATCTGTGAGTTATTTATAGGAAACCAATGCTGGAGCTGTAACCCATATAAAATCAGCCACTATTTTAGTTGCCTAACAGAGACACATTTTCTAAGACTCCCATGCTTCAGGATGCTCCTGATTTCAGATGTAGGGTCAAAACCTGTGGTTTTTTATTTTTGTCTTTTGTCCAGTGTACTCAGAAATCTTTCTGCTATTCTGTGTTTTACCTCTGTTGGAGGCTCAGTACTAGGCATGCTGGGTATAAGAAACTGAAAAAAAAAGGGCAGAAATAAGCAGGGGTCACTGGATGGCTTCAGAACCCTGTTAGTAGAGAGCTGCTAACCAGCCTAGCAGAGCCAAGGTTTCTAAGAAGATGCTCATTCACAGAGCTCATAAGGAAAGCACTCGAGGTTCGGGAAGGAAATTCAGGAGCATATCTGCTCACTCAGCTGCAGAGATGGAAATGCTGGCTAACAGCAACATTAACTGTGAGAAAGGAGCAGCATCTGCCCTGTCACTCATAAGCAGACACATTTTCTCTGCTTGCTGAATTCATCCACTGGTGTCATTATTCTGTAGATCGTGCCTGCTCCTACTATCTCTGCAGCTGCACCAAATCAAACTTTCTTGCTTTCACCCTGCAACATACAGGAATCCATCACTCCAGTTCAGCTCTGTCTAGTCCAGTGCGACACCTTCTGGGTTAAACTCATAGAATAAATACAGCAGATTTGGTTACTACAATTTATTGGATTATATTTTCATAACTTTTTCTCCTTGACACTCTTTTTCCCCTTCCCTCCTAAAACTTACCTGGAAATAGTTAATCTTCTCATCACAAGCAGATGTTTAAATTTGAGTTGATCAAATTTAATTAGTGTGTAAAAATTAGAATTGTGTCAGTCCCTTGGTCTTAATATGTATTAGGAGTGTTATTTAAGAATAGGTGTAATTTACTGCAGACCATAAAACTGATCAGATCAATGCATATCAAAATGATGCACAAATGTGGAGATTATGGTAATTAATTAATCACCCAAATATATGTTTAAAGTGATGCTTGACAGAGAAAAGCCAAGAAGTTCAGAATTAATCAGTAATACACACAAAAAAATGCACATCTATTTTAGCATCATTTCCATAGACCTTTCTTAATTCTTCACAAACAGTCATAAAACAAATACATTTTGACTTTGGAAAATAACCTCAAAACCATATTGGGATCCATTTTTATTACCACGCAGTTATCTCTAGGATAAATGTGTTTCTGTTATGCACAGGAAGATGTCAGATTGACACATCCATTCAGGAGTGCCAAACCATTTTCTTTCTGACTGTTATATTGCTTTCAGTGAGAGGTTCTGTCACCAGATCTTAATTAAGCCTGCTGTTGATAAAGCTCAAACCAGATTAAACACAACACATTCTTCATTGATGCAGTCATTCCTCAGTGACATCAGGAATCAGAACCAGTTCATACTTATATGTAGAAACTACTAGTATTTTGATTTTGCAAAGGATTTAGGATATTGTGATCATGTCCTAACACCTGGATTAACCATTGCTATCCATTTCTCATTTCTCATACTTGTGCAAGTGGGAATATACATCTTCATTTTATGTGCTCATGTATTTATATGTTTTGGGTTTTTTTTAGGGGTCTCATTAAAAAAATATATATATTCAGGGACTGTAATGAGAGCTGAAACATCTAGCTCATTTATAGAAAAGCACATTTCAGCACTTAAGTCTCAGTGTGCATACTGAATATCATTCCTGGCTTTTCAGCAGTACCACTTTTTCCCAATTTTGTGACAATATCAGTAACAATTTCTTACCTTTCATAAAACCTGAGTTTCTTGAATTTCAATTTGTCTTATAGCTATATAATTATTTCCTGGGCTTGAAGGCTGAAAAGTATGTAAACTCTAATAGTTCCTAGCTGAGCATGTGAAAAGCATATGAGCATAAGTTAAAAGAATCCAAATATGATCAGAAAAACAAACAAAACAAAACAACCAGAAACAAACAAAATCATCAAAAATCCAGCAATTTTGAACCTAAAATAGCTAATTGGGAACTTCATGACCTCTGGACTGGCAGAGTAGATAATTATATGAGTTTCTGATAAATCACTTCACCCTCTTTCTATCATGTAATACCTACTGAGGAAGACTAGTGAAGGAGCCATTGAGATCAGCAAGATACAGACTTTTAACCTCCTACATCAAAATTCCACTCCATTGATTTATCTGAAAAGTCCCTATCACCATGTGTACACTGCAGCAAATGTTACTGATACATCACTGGTATGTTAATAATACTAATATTTATGTCCTGGGTGACACGACACTGGCTTGGAAATGTAGGAGCCTTGGAATTGCCTCCCCAGCTCTCCTGCCAGACAACTATGAACTCTGCAAAAGACATTCTGCTCTCTGAAAGCAGCTGTTTTTCCCAGCTTCAAAAGACTTTCTTATTTTTTGTAAGTCTTGCTTAATCTGTAAATTCTCCAGGGTGGATACCATCTTGTTATTCACAGAAAGGGGTCTTGATCTCACAGGACCTCCACATTTTGCCATAATACATATAACATTAATCTCATACATATTTGCTCCTGTTTAACCTGGTTATGTGTATGGGAAAAGCATCTCATTTGGTGAGCACATTTTGAAAATGAGAGTTATTTTCTGAATTGCTCTCAACTGATGATTTAAGTCCATTTTATGGTCACTTAATGATAAAAAGTGAGCATTTACAAAACAGAACCATTCTGTAGTTGGGCTAATATATCTGGTATATGGACATTAATTTCCAAAATATTTATGGTTTACTCCAGTGGCATAGCCGGGTGTTGTTGACATATAGTGGCTCAAGATATCATCCACAGGACTGTAAAAATTCAAGAGATCCATAGAAAGATTTTTGACATAGTAATACTGGCAACACCCAGCTATACCTTTTCAAGAGGATTTCTACAGGTTAATGTATATGATCCTGGTTAACTGTTTGATGAAAAGTTAAATGTTTGATTTTACTATAACAGTTTTGTTTGAGTCATTTGGCACTGTCATATTAAGAGGACCTCATAAATCACTTGGACACAATTCAGAAATTTCCAGGTCATGTTAACAATGGCAAACAGTGTATAAAACACTCCAAAGTGTCATGATAAAGCAACTCTAAACCTTCTGTGGGAGCATCCTTCCCTGATCTGATGTTAGGCCTTTGTGTACACAGGGAACACCAGAGGAGCAGAAGTGACTTGCTTCCGTTTTTAGCATCAGTCTGCTCACAACAGCCCAGAGAGAGTAAAAATTTTGGCTTTCTATGCCAGATGCAGAAACAAATCAAAGATGTTAGCTGCTTGGCACTCATGTGATGGAGAAAAGCAGTAGCTACTGCACTGAATGTGAACAGAGATCTGAGAGGAACAGAACAGAATAGCTCCCCTGGAGTAAGTTTTGTCAGTTGGTCTTTAGTTAAACCACACAAAAAAATATCCATACAAAAACCAAAAGTTTGAAAACATCATTCAGATGCCATAGGGCCTAGACAAAGTATAAATTCTCTACTTATTATTTCTGAATAATTTGCTCCTGCCCTCTTACCAGCTTATGCTGATTGAATTCCAAAACAAGAAATATCCCTCCCTCTTTAGCATAGAAAGACAAAGACGGTGTTAAAGCATAAGTGATGAAATAGTAGACAAAGTTGATGTCAGGTGTAGGCTGGTGTAAGTCTGCCCTATAATTATAAAATTATACAAAAAAGAACTTTGTAATTTGGAACTGATTATTTTTTGTCTTCCTAGAACTACAGGGATAATTCATTCATTGCCCTTTTCTGCTCCCTTTAATTAGGTATATTCGACAAGTCCCTTCTTCAGCATCAAAGTTGTTATGAAGCAGGGGTAAGACAAGATTTTCTTTCTCTGAATCATTTCAGCTAATAATGGAAGGATATTGAAAACATTTTCTCAACAGGAGAAAGTAAACTGAAGTCCACACACTTTTCACTAGGTGCAAGAGCAAAATGTAATATAATGCTTCTAAGTTATCCTAGTGCCTCCAGCACAGTGATTTCTTACAGGATCTCTGGCATAGTAATATTGATTCTGAGCATAACTGTTATGTTATTACATAGTAATAGTTCTGAGCATAACTGTTAGCTATCTTCTTTATCCAGACTAACTCAAGACCCACATCTCATTGTTATTATAGTGTCTTATCTGTCAGATTCTGGAAAGTGGAGAGAGTGTAGTTTTTGGTAATTATCACAATGAAAGGAAAGTTTGGGTTTGGAGAAATAAGACTTAAAAAAGAATTAGCCATGGGTAGATAAGCTTGCTTCTTGGTGCCTTTACCTGTCTATTCATTCTACAGTAAGCACATATAGGATAAATTTCACAAACAGGTCCTGGACCAGAAAGAGGGATCTCCACTCAAGAATAGTACCCTAAGAGATGCTGTCTCTTTGTTTTTAAAGAAGTCTTGCACGCCCTTTTGCACCCTATTCTGCGTTCTCCTCTTCCTCTTGGCATTTTGCAGAATAAATGCCTATCATCTGCTCTGTTTTATGCTGAAGAACAGTGTTTTCATTGTGTTCAGCACATTCTGAATATGCTCATCACATAGGCTGCCCAAGGGATGTGAGTTGGAGCAAAGCTTTGTTGATGGGTCCTGGGCAATCGTACACTGAGCCCTGCCAAAGTGGTGGCAGCTTTTGGAAACAGCACAGAGACTGCCAGGCATGCTGGGAATTCTTTATTGGAAACATAGATGCCAGCAGATTTTCAAGGTTCTAAATATTTATGGAGACTTATTTATTCCCTGCAGTTGACCTGAGAATCAAATGGTCCAGTGCATAACTAAAACTAATGATAGACCTCAGAGTTACACCAAAGCTTCCAGAGCAACCAGTTTGGTACTTAAATCAGAAGTACTTCCACAGATCTAATGGGTAGTGCTGAATTGCAAGTCTCCACTCTTTTAACTTGACATGTCTGATATAAAAATATGTGTGAGGAATCAGACTGGGTATGATGCTCATTTTGAGTGTGTGTCCTTTTCATTGCTCTTAATTTTCAGTTTAATTCATTACAGTTTGTTCCACTGAAAGTTTGGAAGAAAAATGTTACTGAAGCCCTGGTCATAGTTACCCTTTCTAACACCACAGACCATGTCAGGAGGGAGAGTACAGCCTAAAGCAGAGAGAGGCACTTGAGATCCACTAGAAAACTGAATCTAGTCAAAATTCCAAAAATGGACAAAGTGACCAAATACCTCTTTCTTGAAGAATGAAAATTAATTAATGAAAATTAATTTCACAAAAGTATTAAAAATGTATTATATTTATCTGCTTGCTTTTAAATGTGCTTTGGGTTTAAGGGAAACATTTTAATGCTGAATGCTGGCTCTGAACACTGGATAATGAGAGGAAGAGCAATGCCGTTACTAGCTTACTTTTTTAAAAGATAACTTATTATTTCAGTGAAAAAATGCCTTGTCATGTGTTTCCCACTAGTTCTGTTTGTCATATTAAGACTGGAGGAAATGCTGTCAAAAAGTAAAGTGTCAGAAATGTTGCACTGGATTATAGCAAGGAGTAATTAGTTCAGGTATCTACAGCAATATGCAATGGCATACAGGAGCAAAATGCCATTAAGATTATTGCTAGGAACAATACAACATTTTCAAATACAGACAAGCTCCCCAAAGCTTTAGATCTACAAACCAGCTTCTCAAATTCAAAGACAGTGAGTGAGCATGCTAAAGTATTGCTGAAGGAAACAAGCACTGTGAATTTACAGAATATAGTCTGACTTTGATTTATTTTTTTTACAAATAGTGTCCAAACTAATTCATATGGTTTTCCTCATATTCAGCTGTTGATCATTATAAGAATGAGCTCCAAAATGCTTTCAAAGTATTAAATGTAGGTTTTATTTAAACATTTAATTGTAGATATTTATGTATGAAGGGGGAAGGGTAAAAAAAACCCCCAAACTAACTCTATATCTCAAAAAAAAATAAAAATACACACAAATGAAAGCTTACTATTATTCCACTAGTAAGGTTGTTCTGGAAGATTGCACGAACTTCATTACAAGGTTGTCAAAAAGTCATAATTAGAATCTGCTGAATAAAAAAAATGCAGAAAAAAAAATAATTCTCCTTTTTCTTATGATCCCAAAGAAGCTTGAACTCAAATATTAATTATTATGCTGCAAATTAGAAGCACACAAAGCATATCAGTGGAACTGAAAATAAAATTGGGCCTACATATGTTAGTCCATTGTTAATAATCCTTCACATCGAAGCCCAAGCTTTTTCCTCAGTAGCTCAATGTAAAACAAGCTGTTCTTTGTGCAGTGGAACTAATGAGGCTGCTTCCCTGCAGCTTGGTGTCCTGCCTCTTTCCACTTATCTACATCATAATATTGCATGGAGACATCACAGTCTAACCTCTTTCCTGCAGTACCACCAAGGTACCTATGTACCCCAAATCCTCCATCGCCCCTTCAAGCAAGGACTGGCTGTTCACACTGTGGTGAAATCCCTCATTAACTCAACTTGCATACATTGGTTGGATACATTGACAACTGCTGAATTTGTATGCTGCTTAAATGAAGCTCTTCTTCTTTATCTGTTGTCTGTAGAATTTCATATTTTGAGACCTCACAAGCCTGTCAAAGTGGACAATTTTTTTTTTTAAGTTATTAGAGGAGGACAGAAAGCAGGGCAGTTGTATAAGCCCTGTATCTTCAGTTAATCACACTCTAAGTGCTAGAACTTTATAAACTTTTCAGTAGATTTTAAACTCAGATATTCCTGGCCATAAATCATAGGTTTTATTTATCTAGGAAGGTGCCATAGGATCAACTCTTACCCATTTATAAGTGTCATTATGAAACTACCAGTTTGGGTGACACTGAGGATTGAAATATGGACCTCTGCATTTTCCATAACAGCCATGTTTTGCGGGTGTGCTTTGTATTAGATTTTCACCCTCCGTGGATTACAAAAGGAAAAAAGGAAAAAAAAAGAAAAAAGAAAAAAAGGAGACCCAATAGAAAATGCTGAATTTTGAGTCATCTAGTATGTGTTATGATGTTGCATTTATCATCCTGCTATTTCCTTTGGTTGTCTGTGACAAAGGAATAGTCATGTGGAGAGGACTTACGGCTTACAGTGAGCTCCCACCACACACCAACTTGTCAGTGAATCTCCATCTACCTGCTAAGGACAGGTTAAAGCTAATTTCACAAGAAAATACCACATTTCTTTAACCATGTTCAAGGGTATCACGCGAAAATCGTCCCTACTTGGAATGGATTCACGATTTTTCATATGAAAAGCAAGTAGTTCTGTATAAACCATGAGAAATCAACATGTGAATGGGACTTCTTAACTTTCAGGGGAATTTCTGAAAAAACTTGCTAGTAACTTCAACTCTGATCATGAAAATGACTCTTATCTATCAGTTTCAATTAATCAAGAAATAGTATTTTCATTTTACCCAAGGGAATAAAAAAAGATAATTATTTAGTAAATGTTCATTCACTAAGAAACTCAAAAAATATTTGAAAGTTAGAAACAATAACCTTGAATTTAAAAAAAACCCAACAAAACAAAACAAGAAAACACATAACTGTATAGCTACTTGGAACAATTCTAGATACATTCCAGAAAAGGCATAACTATTTTTTGTTAAACTTTTTATCACCAGAAACAGCTATAGAAATTTTTCTGGTTTTCTTTTATAGTAATTTTTATAAGACCTTTCAAGTTGTTACATTTTTTCCTTAGTACTGTATTAACCTAGAAGAAGGAATCTCTGAAAAACAGTTATTTTATTTGTATAACAAACAGCCTGACCTTTAAAAATCTGCAAAATACAGAATAGCCATGGTTTTCAGAGTTGCTGTCACAGTAACAGTCCTACAAGGTTTGGTTCGTTGTTTCTAATTCCAGCACATATGCCCTAATTTAGTAGTTTCAGTAGGGTAGGTAGGTAAATGTTTAATGAAGACAGACAATTTCCTATTTTACTTTTTCT
Organism: Corythornis vintsioides; assembly: GCA_025447755.1. Taxonomy (NCBI): domain Eukaryota; kingdom Metazoa; phylum Chordata; class Aves; order Coraciiformes; family Alcedinidae; genus Corythornis; species Corythornis vintsioides. The sequence continues at coordinate 54,502 of JAOEGS010019494.1, read as the reverse complement.
GCTCCTGAGAGTAAAAATTTACCCAATGTCTTATTGTTCTCGCTTTTGCATTTTAGGACATTACTTTCTTAAATTTCATTTGATGTCTCTTCAGAATAATTTCTTCTCTATTATCAATATGAATAAAGCACCAGAAAAGACTGATGGCCTTGAATGAAGCTTTTCTGATATTTTGATTCTGAGAAACTAAGTACAATTTTCCAATCCATCTTTGTTCCATTTACAAAGATATATAACTACAATAAGAAGACATTAAGGCTTTTTCTTTTTTCTTTTCTTTTTTTTATTTTTTAAATCAAACTTTGTCCATGAGGGTGGAATTCATTGCACTACATTTTAGGCATTTAAAAATTAGACACTATAATTTGCACTATTCAATGTAGTCAGCCTGTTCATTTGTAGTTAAATAATGGAACAGAGGTTTCCAAGGCTGATTCATCTGACCTGAGTTACCTGATTATTTTTGAGACTGGATATTTACACATCTTCATGTAATAAATGTGGGTTGTTTGTGTTGTTTTTTTTTTTTCTATTAAATCTGAAACAATGTATAATCTTTGTGAAAATCAATTCACTGAGTTACTTAAATCATAAAAAACATTGTACAATTCACTGTTTTTATTTTGCCTCAGTTCTTCACTCCCACTTCTATAGATGAAAACACACCTGAGCAGACAGGTGTTATTAGAAACTCTGTCAACGATTAACTGTCTGGATACTCCATTTCTCATTGAATTGTGCTACCATTTCTATCAGTGATCCTATGTATAAAATGCTCTCCTTACAGAATAATTGCATTTATCCCCAGATTTCACAGATATAGACATCTATGCAAACAGAGAAAGATTCCCAGTAAAAGCGGCCTCACCACATCTCCATGTTCGGTAAGATCATGGAAAACATACTCCTGAAGGATGTGTCAAAACATATGGAAGACAGATTATTAGAGAGAGACTGCATGGCTTGAATAAGGGCAAATTATCCCTAATGCAGTGGCTTTCTGCAATGGAGTAAATGCATCACTGGAAAAAAGGAAGAGCTGCAGACGTCATATACCTGAAGTTCTATAAGGCCTTTGATACGATATCCCACAATATTCTGACACTTAAATTTGAGAGATAAAGGTTTGATGCATAGTCTGTTAGGTAAGGAATTGCCTGGATGGCCATGTCCAAAAAATTACAGTCTATGTTGAAGTGGAAACCAGTAATAAATGGATCCCCACTGTAACCTGATCTAGTGAAAGATGTCCCTGATCATGGCAAGGGGGTTGGACTAGTTGGTCTTTAAATGTCCCTTCAAACTCAAACCATTCTGTGATTCTATGGGTCTATGAATTCCATTGACATCCATCACATAAGGATGAACAATGGGTTTCTCCATAAACATTTTGGAAAATGCACAGTCTCTGAGGATAGTGGAACTGTGCTTATCTCACTTCACCCAACCGTGCAAGCACCACAAGTCACACTGCATTTTCAGGTGAGGCCCTGCAGAAGCAATCATGAAGTTATCCTACTGTAAATGGGTATTTCCCTATTTTACAAATGAAATATTTGAGAGCCATGGAAAATTAAACGGTCTTCAAAGAGGCTTAATGAAGTGTGGCCATCTAACCCACTGGAACATTTAGGTGTCAGTATTAGGTTAAATGAATCCCACCTTGCTCCTTTCCTATAGAACTTAAAGGATATTAAGATAGTAGTGAAACTCACACTGTCCTCAAATCAGTTTTCTTAAAACTGTCTCATAAAGAGGTCTTAAGTGTGTAGGGAGTGTGTCCTCCTTCATCACTTCATTCTCAGGCTCTGTTTATATTTCTCTTCACCTCAGCAACAGAAAGAATTCTAAGTATCAGACATGTCTTTACCTCTTGTCACCACATTGATCACTCTTTTTTCTCCAAGTATTCATAGAGATCATATTCAGCTGAGACTCCTTCAGTTCATTTCCCCAAACTGCATTTGTGTAATGCCTGAGTAATAAAAATCAGCAGAATGACTAGATGGAATTTCATCCTTTTGCATTATCATTGAAAAAGACATTACTATTCCCCTATCAAAAATATCCATCAACCTAATTACATCACTTTTCTTCACAAGGTTTTAAAATAGGATACCTAAGTATGATAGGCAATGTAGAGTTATTATTTAATGACCATAGGGGAGATACATTTTGATTCATTTTCTTATGTGTTAAAAATTTATGACAAACATAAAACCCTGTTATAGCAGCTGGATCATTTGTAACGGTCATAACTTTATTTAAATCATATATAGATAAAACATTATGTACATTTTAAAGCATTATGCCACTCTGAAACACTTGGGAAGACAGTCTGGTTGATTGAAAATAAAGTAAATGATAAACATAATCTTAGCTGAAAAATAGGTGAACTCTGAAACTTGTCATCTAAAAATGATTATAATCTTTAGTTCCTTTTGATGCAAAATTTTTACCAGTTTTAATCATCTCTCTGGAAATGTTTACTTTTCAATAGTTTAGCTTGTTTTTAATACTGATTTTGTCATTGACCTTTTTTACTGTGACCTTGCTATGCCCATTTCTTTCCTCACCATTTTGTCTACCTCATCATTTTAGACTGAAGAAGAAAACAAAGAAAAAAAGAGACAGATTTACAGGGAGCATACATTATCTGATAGCAACACATCTAATTCATTCCAGGTCAGGGGATAGTTTTTACCTTAACCTTGCAACACTCCTCTGTCTACTTTGTGAGCATGCTAAAAATGTTAAACCAAACCCAGATGGTTTCTGTTCCATTGGAAATAATGTGAATAAATTCTCCTGTGTTGCAAAAAGTTGGTCCAGGATAATAAAAGTCTGAAAAATGCTGAAATAATTTTTTTAAGTGTAAAAGACATTTACCTTGGAATTTTCCTCTAATAGGGACGGTGGATTTGCTTCTCTCTCCAAATACCAGTTTAATAGCTCAGTGCTGGTTAAATCATTGATAATAATGCCTGCTCTTTTGCTAGACAATTGTGTTTCCAAATACTTTTTTATACTTAGTGCTTATTTAAAAGGAGAGTAAGTACAGAGGAATTTTTAAATTTGCTTCTCAAACTACTTGAATTTCCACTTTAAAATAACCAGTTGTCAATGTATAGGAAAGGGAAATAAACACAAACAAGGAAACTATATGATATCTTTAAGGATTTATAGGGGAGCTATATTTCTAGGAAAAGTTGATTCCTCTGTTTTGTCAAACTAGGCATTGGCTCTCTAAGGTTAAAAAAGATCTTCCTCTTCACAGAGCCTCATGTAAAAACTAGGCTTTAGTTTCTAAACCTTAACTAATATAAAATTATGAAACAAACTGACTTTCCTCATAGCTATGCCCATCTTCATCAGCTGAGGATCAGGTCCATATTTTTAATATTTTCAAAATATATTGTCTGAAATCTTTTACAATTTTTCAACACGGGAAACATGCCTAATTACTACTGTTAAAGGATGGAAGAAGCTTTTGAGTGAAAGCAACAAGACTTGTATTGAGGGCAGGAACCAATGGATCTGAACTGGTCATAAACTGACAATTTCCATATGTTTATGAATGCATGTGCGTTGGAAAGTAAGTATTTGGGCTACATAATTCTGGCTTGGTTAAAGTATTGTCTTCATTTATAGACTATATTGGACAATTCTGTAATGCCATGGAAACTGGCACAGCAACCTATTTGAAAAACAAAATATCTTTTTTAGTCTCTAAATCATGAATTTTTCTATCATATCTTAAAGCATGTAACTGCAAATTTGCTTCAGATTTGTGAGAGAAATAGTACACTTTGCAATATATCCTAAAAACTCTCTGTGTTATGTGAGAGACAGAAGTAAGCTACAGTTGATCTATGATATATAAAATGAAATTATCACCACTAAATTCTTCTCCTAACTTCCTTCATTTTTAGAGTAATATAAAATCATACCCTTGATTTGCTCCATTCTTCCACTAGATAATATTTTGCAGGTGAAGGAATTTTTTTTTTTTTCTTTAGGGATTATCCCAAAATGAATGCTTGGAATATTTTTCCTTCTTTATATTTCTATTATTCTATCATAAGATTCCTTAGGGAACACTGAATCTCTAATAGCTAGATGTTTTATCTAAGACAGATGACAGGGTTAGTAGTCTGTGACTCATGAAGGATTTTTGTGTTATGGCTGAAATTTATTTTGAGAATAATTTAAAAGAAAAAAAAAAAAACCAACATATATATTTGAGCATAAATTATAGGGAATTACCTGAAATAACCATGGCAAGTATGAGCTTGTATAACTAACAATAACAAGAAAAAATGATCAGGAAGTTACTTACATTTGCAATGCTTACTTGCAATACATATGAGTCAAGTACCTATATAGCTTGTTTCATTGCCATCAATATTAATTACACCAATAAAAATGACTCAGTTATTGCTGTCCTGAAAAGATGTTAATGATGTGGTCATCACTGAAATAGCTAAATTGGCTAATGTGATGGCACAATAAATTCAGTCTATAATTGGGCATATTCTCTATTCTCTGACACCTGTGTAAATTAGGAGCTCCCTAAGCATAAAACTCGTGTAAATGAGATAAGATTCAGATCTTTGCTTTATAGCTGTAGAGACTTGTTTGTTCCAGTTAGGTAATTTTAGTTAGTTGCTCTGCACTTTTGTACTACATTAGCTGGCATTTATATTCCATATACATATCCACTTGCATCCCAGGGTTGGTATGCCTTTTTAATACCTAACTTCTTAATGTATTAATATTCTTGCATCAGATGTATTTTCCAGCAAATCACCAGAAACCATTTAATCATGAATAAATGTAATAATGGGAAAAGTAAATTTATATACTGCATACATGAATAATTGTGCAAAAAATCTTTTAACTACATTCATGCTTAAAAAGCCAATTGTTTAAAACTTGGGACAAGAAAGAAAAATCTACTTGTACCTCCTGTCTCTTTTATTTTAACTACTTGACTATATATTACTTTTATACAAGGTCTCAGCTTCATTTAGAGACCAAGCTGGACAGTCAGCTATTAATGAACAGCAAGCCAATACTTTGTTTTTCAATTTTATTGTGTTTTCAAGCTTTATTTATTGTACAATATTCAGACTTTGCTCTGAAGACAGAACGATTGATTTCTTCCCAGCATTTCCACGCTGTTTGTCTTTTATAACATCCATGGGTTTCACAAGGATTATTGAGTTTATGTGCATAATACTTCTGTTAGACAAAGAAATGATATTATTCCAATTTTAGAGAAGAAGGGGAGACAATGGTTCACCTGGTTTTACCCCATTTATTTTAGTTGCATAACTCTGGTGCCTAAATCAACAGCCTAATAATTTCAGATTTGTTCTATTGCTGATGAAAAGAAGCGAGATCTTTTCAGAATGACACAGATTTTAACTGGCTACCTCTCTGTTTCAGCTACCAGTAGAGCATAAGGAAACTATGATTCTAACACTAATAGTGCCTACAGGGGTAGATTCAGACTCCTATTTACCAGTGAGTTATGCAAGACTAATTTTTCATGGAAATAAAAACAAGCCCACAGCAAGTGCACCTGTTTCTGTCATTTTGTTTTCTTGAAGAAATGAGCCTGATGTTCAATATCACTTGCAAGTTCTTTGAATTCTTCAAAGAAACCTGCAGATTCCATGTCAAGCACACACAAATTGCAAAAAAAAAAAAATAAAAAAAATTAATAGCCAACAGTAGGAATTTTGGCTCAAGTAACATGCCTAGGAACTCAGAGGGTGTCCTTCAGAAGTAGGTCTGGTCTTGGATCCTCTGCAGGTAGATTTCATCTGTCTCCATCAGGAGACCACACATTCTTTTCCAGCAATCTACTCTCTGATATACATATTTCAATTGCTGTTAAAAAATAATAACAATTCCAACAGCATATTAAACGGAACAGCTATCACTTATCTCCAGAGCCTGGCTCATTTCTGGACCTCGGTACTTAAGAAATGGAAAGAGAATTCAGCCGCTAGCACGCAGTAGCTGAAATACTTTGGCACTTTGCAGTTTTTCACCACTTGACGCCCCTTGTCAAAACATTAAGGGGGATGTAGAGCAGCAGCATGTCATTATGTAACATTTTTACACATCATATTTATAAAGAGTCAAACACATTTTATTCTTGATCTAGAACTCTGCTAATTAGATGCCACTGACAGTTTGACTGCAGACTTTGTCATGCTGTTCCCAGTTGGCATTTATAGTTGGCTGGTCCATAGAAGCATGGGCCATTCTGCTAAGGTTTTAAAGGCGAGACAGAAGCGTCTAAACTTTTCACCACTTGTTCATCAACTCTCGCTTGTTAATTAATGTCTGCATAGTGTTTTGAGCATGTGCTGTCAGAATTCTGTCTTTTTATTTCCCTGGTGAGAAAAACTACAAAACATTATCATGGACACCCTACAAACAACCCAGCCATCCAGGCTGGGAAAAATAAAAACCAGTCACCAAATCACCTTAGACTAAGGCCTTTTGCAAAGCACATTTGTCACAGCATTATTATAGCAATACAGGTTATTGCTCTTGTGATTATAGGTTAAAGACATCTTTGACATTTAGCTAGTTCAGGTTCAGCAAAAGCAGGACAATGCAGAGCTCAGCAGACAATGGAAAGCTATCCCTAAAGTATGGAAAGGCCAAGTTAGTGATCATTTAAACTAAAGTATTTGTAGATTACTGGTTTTCTGTAGAGTCTATTTTACAGATACACAAAAGGATCAAGTCTCCTTCAATTAAATTAAATAGGAATTTAACTGTCTACAACCCCTATTCACCATATATGCTTTCCAGAACTACATGCCTCTAAATTTACTGTGCATTTTCTATTGAAATATTCCTGGATGCCAAAATTCAGTCACAGTACTGGAAGGAAATGGGTGTTTTCCAACTAAAATATCACTGCAATGCAGACTAGAAGGAGAGATAACCAAGCTAGGAGTCATTGGAACAGGGAAAATCTCTATCAGAAATGGCATTAGTTCCTGCCTTTCCTATTCATTGTCATGTCATATGACATCTGTATTTTCTGCATACCTTAAATTATGTAGTTATAAGTAGATTGCAAAAGCTTTTGCAATTGTTTTGTACGTTAATTATCTAAAGCTTCTTGTGTCAAGGATCAGTAATAACAAAAGCAAAAGAATTTTCCCATTTCTGCTGACCTCTAAAGTGATAATGTTTCATGGTTCTTTCTACCAGCCAGGGTACTCATGAAACTTCTGAGATGGTCTAATATTTTTTAGTGCCTATAAAATTAGTGCATAAAAATTTCCTACTTACAGACTTATTTGCTGAACTTGGAGATATACATTTGGAAAGATGTCTGAAATCTGTTAACTTGGTAGAGAAAAATCTTCAAAGACATGGAAAAATATTTACAAGCAAAGGTAACTTTTAAAAACTTGGTTTGTTTTTCAGTAAGAATTATTTCATGTCCTCGTACAATAGAATTGCCTTGAGATCACAAAGTTATACAACATTTGTAAAGAACTGGACATTTCTTCAGGAGAGTAAAATCATGGGTTTATACAAAGGCAGACTTTATCAGTTCAGCAGTCTTAATCTTGATCTCCTCATTTGAAGAAATGTGGAAAAGGGTGAGTGAGGGGTATAACATACATAGTTGGAGAGGAAAATGTTAGTCTATGTTTTATTGTCTTTGTTCTTTGGAAACAAAAATTACTTTGCATTTACTCTCAACAAACCAAGATTTTTCTCAGCTGTGAAATTTCCCCCCATAGAAATCTTACATAGCAGTAGTAAATAACACAGCACAAGGTAATGACAATGACACATTAGAGCTTTGTTTGAATGCATGCTGTGCTTTGTGCATGATGCAGAATTCAATGGATATGAAGGGGGAGAAGAGGCTTGTTTTTGTTCAGATTACATAATCCACTTGTCTTTGTTGTTACCGTTCTAGGCATTTTGTCCAGAGATGTTCTGCTTCTCATAAAGTGCATTCAGCCTTATCTGGAGCTCAGTAGCCTAAGGCTTTGTTACAATAGTTATTTATAACTTAACTATAAAAAAAGTGATTGCTGAAAAGGAAAACACTTCTGCAGTCATAAATAAATAGCTCATTTATACCTAGGGAAGTGAAGAATAGCTTTCAAAGAGCTTCCACTTCAGTTGCAGAATCATGGCTTCCAGGTAGAAATTGTTGGAAGAAGAGTCTCTAAAACTAGATGCATGCAGTTTGTTGTTGAAAGCTTACTGCTAAGATTTCAAAAATTACTCTGGGATTTTGAATACCTTTGTGGGTTTTTAAGTGTCCAACTTGGAATGTATCTGAGACGTGCCATTATAATACTAAGCATTTCCATCTACCTGAAAAACAGACATCCCTGTGAAATATAGGACTAACTATCTAGAAATGAAAGGAAACAAAGTTTTTGCCTAAATGAAATTGTGTGGCAGCTGCAGATGAAGGATAATTTAGGCCTTTCAAATACTATGGACTTAAAGAAAAGAAATATTAAAAATTTTCCTGTCAATTATTTCAGTAGTAAATTGTGACCATTGTATACAGACTTTGTGCTCAGAAGCATATTTCAGAAAGGGGCCTAATTCTTTATTGAAACATGTAAATCAGAAACTATGACATCTTGATGATGATACTGTTATGATTGTATCATATATCAGTTATACTGGTATGAAACGAAAACACTGATAAAGATTTTTCTTATTTCCAAAAATGAATTAGCTATACCCAAATAACTACATCCCATGAGTTTTATCATTACAACTATGCTATTCAAAAATATAGTAGCATCATAGTTAAATCCTGAGCTAAATCTAGTTGGTAGCAAGTCAAGTGGTATTCCCCAAGGATCAGTTTTGGGGCCAAAAAAAAAAAAAAAAAAATCCAGGAAAAAAAACCTAAATTGTATTTTCTCTCCCATTTGCAGGTTTGCAAAGATGTTTTTCATTTTATTTTCTGCAGAATTCTTTTGGGTTTAGGAGGTAGAAAAGGGAGAGCAGAACCAGAATTCGTACAATAACACTGAATTAGAACCACATACACAAAAAGATTTGCTCCTAAGTCTTAGTTGAGGCTGGTTTTATGCTAACTAAACTGCTTTCCTGATCTTCAGATCATCCACATTACGTTTGGACGTTTCCAAACCTTTCAAACAAACAGTGATGTTTTTTCCCCCTCTTTTGCTGTTGTTAGGCTAGAAGAGTACACCTACAATTTCCTCAGAATATAAGATTTATAAGCAGCAACAAAGAAACCTTCTGAACTCTCCAAAGTGCATGCTGAAATGCAGCATTTCTCTACTTTTGAATTCCTTTCAGTAGGTGTTGAAACCTTCTATAGTAAATTGCATTTTACATGTTAGGAACTTCAAAAGAAGGTGTTAATATAATTGAGACATGATAAGTTTGACAGTTGGTGTCATTATATGAGTTTCACTCAGCAGCCTTCTGAAGCAAAAATAATAAAAAAATCTGTCTTTCTAAAGAAAGGAAGCTTATGCCTATAATGATGAAATAACTTCTTAATAACTTGCTTTAATCCAAAAAGTCCTTGTCCCAGTCCCAGTATTCAACACTTTAAAGTGGATTACATGTAACTATTCTGACTCACATATTTTTGATACTACTTTTTAAATTGATCTTTTGCAGTAATACCATTGCATTCTGTGGTTGTAACTCTCCCTTATATTTGTATAAAAGTACAGATGAGGAAATATAGCTTAAAGTCAGATACTTAACATTAAAGTACTTACTTTAAACCTCACTGCCCTTCAGTGTGTATCGTTAGGCTGGGGTCCTGCCCCTAATTACCACTTTTACCATGATATGTTGAAGATCAAACCAAATAACAGAGAAAGACCTGGGGACAGCCATGAACAGAGCTGCCAGAAATGTTATTTGGAGAGCTTGGGAACCAGAGACACTCTGAGTATCAATTAGTTGATTCATTTCCTGCTGAAATTTTGGTCATCAACATGTGATTTAGTTGATCTGTAAATAGTAGGATTTAGCATACTAAAAAGAGGAAGAAGATTTTTTTTTTTTTAATTGGTCTGTTTCAGGCCTATGAGGACAAGCCAAAAAAAAAAAAAAAAATCAACTAACTACAATGACACTAGACAAATAAATTACAAAAAGACCTATCCTTGTGGCTCACCTGTGCTAATGCAGGATGGAACCAAGGACAAATCTGACCACTACATCTTTTGGAATATCTTTGGAATGCTCATATATGAAACCAGTTATGATGTGCAAAGAGTCCAGAGTTCCTGAGGTTTGCACCATCTTTCCACATTCCCTGCTGAAATGTGTACCATGCTAATTTACCTTTCTGTCCCTTCCAGTCTGCATTTTTTTAGACCATTCTTCTGAAAATAGCAGAAAGTTTTCTAAGTTCTAAATACAGAGAAAATCTTTTATGCAATCACCCTTTTAGACAGGTAATATTGATTTTGCAACAAGATCCCTTCCAAGATCAAGCATGACAGAGTTTATGGTGAAATCAGGGATGGGCACAACAGTAGAACTTCTCCCTAAACATTATATAAATATTTTGCAGCTGCAAAAATAAGACTTCAGATTTTTCAGTCCTGACTAGCACATCCTCAGGCTTCACAGAAACTTCTTTTTGAGCAACACTCATCCTAAGGACCCTTAGTTGTTACTCTGACCTTGGGTTTCTTATTCCTTGTTGATGAGTGAATCAGAGTTTAAAACCAAATGTTAGTGAAAACAGATCTCCTGTTAAATGCTGCAGGCACATTTTAATCTTACAATCAATGATTCATATACCACAGCCATTCCTGAAAAGGAGGACGGTATCTATTTTAGCAAGTTCCCCTTTCAACAGTTTGAAGCATGAAGGAAGGAGGAATATTGTGCATAATTGAAACTAAGGAGGGATATAGATACCCAGAATAAGTTCATCCCAACAGATTTTGTGTGGCTCCTATTCCTCGGGTTAGGTCCTTCAACCTCACTTGTCCAGATAATTCTACTTCTGTAGGAATATTCAGATCATGTCAGACTTTCACAAGCATCTCAAAATAGAGGTTTGTGAACTTATATCTTAAGAAAAATAAAAGTACCAACTTTACACATTGTCACTTTTGCAGTAGACAGCAAAAGGAGGAGAGAGGAGAGGCATATTTTTATGCCAGTATGTTAAATCAGGTCAGCACCAGGTTCAAGGCAAGTTTGTGACAAGCAAGATGGCCTAGCAAGATGGATGGAGGGAAGCAGGAACAGGAGCACTAGGCAGGCAAGGAGAACTGAACAACCAGGTCTACGACTGGTTTGTGGAGTAACCTCACATTATGCATGCAGCATAATGAGGGAATATTTCTGTTATGCTGTAATAATTGATGGGTTAATAACATCAGTTACTTTTTTTTTTTTTTCATGGCTTACACAGCTGGTTCTTCGAGCCTTACCATCAACACTATCAGTCATTTATTGAGTATCCTCTAAAAATATTCACCTCAAGTATTTCAAATCCATGACAACTTTGCCGCCTCCTCTCATTTGTAATGGTGTTTAAATTCACATTGCAGATATTTCAAAGACCACATAGAACATTGTGCCAATGAATTTGTTACGATTTTTGTGGGTCTGAGGGAGGTCTGTAAGTAAGATCTTCATAGCCAGCATGTAAGCTCTGGACTCCACACACAGGATATCAGTCTCTCATAGTTCACAGACATCATCCCCAGGTTCCTAGGCTGGTTCCCAATGTCCATGATTTGCTACAGCTCAGGTTATATACTTAACATTGCATTAGTCCCCTTTCTCATAGCTAACTTTCCAGTAACCATTCTTATGGCACTTTCATCAACAGCTTTCCTGAGAAATCATTTTTGTGTTGGTTCCCATAAAGCAGCTTCTCATAAGGCACTATCAATTGTCCTCTTGAAGGAATATTCTCTTAATACTGAGTCCCACAGGATCTACTCTGATTGCATAGCCTCAAAACCTTCCTATGTTTACTGGAGAATAAAGCCACCTTCTCCAGTCTTCATGTCTTTCCTCCAGAATCCAAACGAAAACAAAACCAGAGCACTGCAGGGAGAACTTGCTCCATCATTGTGTGAACATGACATATCCTCAAATTACAGTGGGGATAGTTGAAACATGATGGGGGAAGACCTGTGTTATAACACTAGTAAATTAAATGTACTTTTGTATCATTTTGTATCTTACACAACCCAGCAGGAATGACATGAAGGAAGATGACAGGCAAGTGCATGCCTCAGCTAAGAAGAGGGGAAAGAAGGTGAGGAAGCAGGAGGTGGTGATAGAGCATGAATAGCTTCACAAGGCATCCCCAGACAATCAAGCTGACAGAAGGAGTGGGAGTTTGCAGGAAAACTTTCTGCAGTCTCATTAGATTGGGAGCAGGCTGATGAGAGCTGTAAATAACAGGTGCTTTATTTAACAAGGGAGAGAGAACATGAAAATGAAATGAAAGAAAATTATTAGGACTTAAGTTTCATCAGGAGTTTCATCACATCAGAGGCTGAGCCTATGACAGGAAAAACCATGATGCTCTATCTATTTCTGAACCTTTGGCTCCGTGTAGACTCAGAGTCAGGAGGTCTGAACACCAACCAACAATGTTCTCTATGAACACCAACCTCCTTCACCCTGCATAGATCTGCCATAATATGCCAGTCCTTACAATTATCTGTAGCTTTCCACATCTTCAGCACGTACAATATTCCTTCAAGGACAGACTGTCACACAGCCTGGGACAAATGGCATTTCAGGTGAAACCAATTAATTGAGTGTCCTGTGCAACTGTGAATAAACCTCTCTCCTTCATTAATGGTCTTGTCTCTCTTTTCTGAAGAATCAGCTCCAGAACAGAACAGGAAAGAAATCTAGAGAAAAAAAATTCTTTTTTTTCATTCGGTGGGTGTTTGATATAGATACATATACTCTTAGAGACTCATTTCAAGCTTCAGAAAAAGGAAACACTTGAAAATTATGAATTTTTGTTATGTTACCCCTTTACACACTTGCCAGAGGGTATCACAGGTTCATTTACCTATTGCAGTCTTGTTTATGTCCATGCACCACCAGCTATACAGGGATGCAATGATTCATCTCATCAGACTTTGGATGTCTATTGCTTAGCTGATTTGGCTACTTGTGGCTCTCTTTGTAATCACATCAGAGACCAGAGGGCTTTAAGGTACAATTCATTTGACCTATTTTAGACAGTGGCTTTAGCATGAAATAAATTGCACTCCAGAAGTTCTCATTTCTCTCCAAAGCCTCAGGTGACCAGCTCAACCACAGCTGCCTATGGTGCAGCTCTCTACAGCTGTGTTAAATCAGTCCCAGCCCTGAACCTCAGTGCCTGTATACACTGAAATCAATGGTGAAAATCCCTAAGGCTTTGGGTACAGTTCTGCCCCATTTCATCTTTGAGAAGAAATGGATGTGCTTGCAGATGTTTTAAACACATGGTGGGCTTTTATTTCCCAAAGATTTAGGATAGCATCTTAAAGACTCATTAAATATCTGTACTGAGTTGCTCCTGTTCACTGACCTGTTTGAAATGAAAATTAAGTTAGTGTGATAGGGTTGGAGATGTAACATTCTTCTGCAGGTTTGAAATTGTAGAGGTAATTGTTTTATTAAAATATTTGCTCTTTTGCTCCCTACAAGGTTTTTGATGGCCTAGAAGTCATTGTATAGCACCATGCTAGCCGTTAGTGCTTTGATTTCCTCAATGCCTTTCTTTATTTCATAGGCCTGAAATATTGATTAACATTTACAGATTCAATTCCAAGCACTTGCCAGGGGTTACAGAGAGCCAGAGAGAGCTGGTTGTGCCAGTCAAATTCTGAGGTGTAATGAAATCCCCTACTGTGCCTGTCAACTTATCCAGTGTACAGGTCATTTCCCACAAGGTCTGCAGTGTTGAAAGAAGCAGTTTTTACTTGAAACATTTCATAGGCAAAGGGAAAATATGTCTCCAGTATTGTATGCTTTCTCCCTTTGTCTAATATTGAATAAGCTCATTGCTTCACACAATTTTTGCCCCCAAAGCTTTCTAAGTCAATAGAAGAAGAATGTTTCAGGTGGGCACAAGTCAAGACTCTCAGTGTAAATGCTTTATTACTGTTGTCAAGGACTTTTACAGTAACTAAGGCTAGAGACAGACAAACCTCAAAAGGAATGGAATCTCAATTCATTTTATTTAGTATTGAATGATTCTTTTATTCTTCCAAATATTACAAAGCTCCCTTTGAAAGATACTTGCATCCTTCTTCCAATAACGTCCTCTTTCTTAATTTGTTCCAAGACCACAATTTTCCTTCAAAAATCAAACTCTCTTACCTATTTCAATTCATGTCTAAATAAAATCTATTCTATTCCATCTAAGTCTTTATGATTTTTTTTTCCTGATGTGAATGCTTTGTCTCCTTATCTCCTACAGAGAAGAAAAAGAATGTGGAGCAATATGTTTTGTTTTCTTATGGTTTCAGTTTTGCTTCTGCTAATAAACTTTAAATATCTGTTTTCAAAAAGATTACTTTAAAGAAAGATATCTTTTTCTTTGCATGAAAATCTGGTGAAGGTCCTTGTGATGGTCTATTATCAAATTAATTATGGAGATTAAATGTAGTCCCCAGAACAGTAATGTTGCATGAAGAACTACAAAGAAAGCCTTCATTCCAGAAAATGAAAGTTGCTGACCCTAATCTCTCATGGGAGGCAATATTGTCTCAAGATCAAAATTTCTGAATGGTGCAGTAGAGGAGTATTGCTCTTTGCCCTTTGTTCTCTAACAGGGGACACATAGATCCAAGCTAGCAAATGCTTCTAGCTCCATGTTCTGACCTGAACTCAATGGCTTTGATTTACAAATTCATAGTTGATTTTGGCTAACTTCTCTGCCAGCTTCATTTGTAATGGGACATTTGACAAAGATGCATGGCTGGATAGATCTACCAATAGATACAAAAGTAATTTCTTGGGTATTTGCTGAGCATATTGAAAGTAGAGGAAAATATCCATCTGAGAATGACACATTGGATATTTTAGATATTGATGGCACTGGTTCAGGAGGGATCAAAGTCTACTAGTTTAAGTGACAATTTGTATCTATCTAAATGCAATGGATATTGCAAAAGTCAAACGGGCTTTCCATCATAAATGAACGATGAGCAAAATCCTACCATTTGACATTCCACTAAAAGTGCACATTTTCTCCCTCAGATATGTTTGTATTTATTAATTATTTAGTTGCTTTGCACTGAGATAAGTTTCAGATGTGCAGCTCTGATAACTAGTTTACTACCAGAAACTGGTTTCCATGACCAGGAATGAGTTTAAGTGAAACTTTGGCTACAAGATTCCTTTGACTGGCAATATACATCCAGTTCTGTTGCTGAGAAGTTTATTATGGTCTGTATAAACCTTTGTTTAAGTCATTATACATAAAATTCAGCATTCTTCACTGAGCTCAAGATGCCTCAAACAAAAGTTTTGCTGGAAAAGGGAATGAAAAGGATTTTTTTTTCCAGTAGCCAGTATGTTCAATGTTAACATATAAAATTCTAAAGATCCGTCAGTAATTCCTAGGGGTGGGATCCTATTTAAGATTAAGGAACCTATATTTAGGTGTCTATATTTGAGCTGAGTATTTAATTTTCTGACAACTACAGCCAACAGACATTGTATTCAGAGAACTATTTAGCTGACCAGACATTAAGAGTAGAATTCAACTGGGTAAGCTTTCTGAAGATTAAATAGCTGGAGCCTTTTGAAATGCCTTAAGGCATTCTTACTGGACTGACACATGTAACATAGGATATATGAGAGATGACACCATGGTGAAGCAGCAGCTAGAGGCCAAGCAAGATATTTCTCAGAATCTAAAATGACACAAGACTGTAGTTAGGCAACCAGATGCTGTCCTAGATAGCTACTTCAGGGTAAGCTGATAATCTGAGCAACATAGCTATCTCCGCTTTCAGACAGGGAGATATCCTAGAGCATTTGAAACATTTACATAGCGTGGACAAACATGATACAAGCCCCGTAGGGAACAGAAGCCATACTAAAAATGCGAGTGTGAGCCAAAAGGGATCCACGAGGGACCCTCAAATGGCAATAAATACATTCATTTAGACAAATTGAGTTCTAGAACCCATTGACTTTTCATTACATTAGCTATACCATGAGCTTAGACAGCAGATGCGTAGACACCTGTAGGTAAACTGTTCTGGGACTTCCATGTTTCAATATGTCAATACAGGTATTGAAATTTCACAGAGTACCACATCTGAAGTATCTCAGGATCAGATTGGCAGTAAGAAATGGTCTTATGGATCCACAAGTCTATACTGACCTCTAAATCAATATAAAATCCAAGCTACTTTAATTACAAAGTCTTTCAGGAGATTAATTAATCAGAACAAGTTTTCTTACCTTAGCCACTTTTCTCCCATTCAGTGTTTTCAGAAAAGATGACAATTGCTTCTTTACCTTTCTTAAAAGGTGTATGCAGAAGGAAGAATTCTCTGATCCTGGACTTACTGGGTTCAGATTTCAGATACTCCTCATGTCACTGCTGCAGTCAACATGAAGCAACAGATAATCTGTGAACTTTAAAATCAGTCACCTTGCATAACATAAAATTATGGAATCACAGAATATATCAAGCTGGAAGGGACCCAAAAGGATCACCAAGTCCAAAACCCTGTTTCTCAGAGGGCTACCTAAAACTAAACCACATGACTAGGACTGTTACCCAGACACTTCTTAAACTCTGACAAGCTTGGTGCCTTGTTGACTTCCCCAGGCAGCTTCTTATAATGAGCAACCACCCTCTCAGTGAAGGATCTTTTCCTTTATCCCAATCTGAACTGCTTTTGATACACCTTCATTCCATTTCCTTGTATCCTGTCACCAGAAAGAGGAAATCAGGAATAAGCACCTCACTCAGCCAGCCCTGCCCTCCTTGTGAAGTTGTGGACTGTGATGAGGTCACTCCTCAGCCTTCTCTTTCTCAAGCTGATTGAGCTAAGTGACCTCAGCTGCTCCTCATAACTCTTGCCCTCAAGATGCTTCACCAGCTTGATTGCCTTTCTCGGGACACACACTGATAGTGTGATGTCCTTATAGTGTCCTTATAGATCCTTATCCAGTACTTGAGGTGGGTTATCTATCAACAGGGAAAGTTAACTTTCATCTCATTTAATTGAGACTATTGCCCCACTTCCCTTATTTTCCTGCCTGATTGTCACATCTTGTTTAACAACCTAATTCAGCTGGTTCACCACTAATTTGTTACTAAGTTACCCTTGAAAAAATTAGCAATACCTACAGCAGTTTCAATTCTCCTGTACCAGATCAATTAATCCTTCTCTCCTTGTTAGTAATCTGATGTTCATATTCTGAGAATAACTATGTCTGCTGGATGAAACTTAGCCTATCTGATCTGTCTGTGATGTGGAGACCCTTAAGCAGAGGCAGTTCAGGGCTTTTTGAGATGCATCACTCATTTGATTGAGTTCCTTCATATCTCAGATTATTTCCTTTATTCTAGAGTGGCTACAGCTCTCTCTTTTTCTTTCTTCTCATCTCCAAATCAACTCAAAAAAAGTTTCCTCGGAAGGCTGCACAATGCAGGGTGCAGTCTCATCACCTCTTGATGGAGACCATGACCAAAAGGATCTGTGACTCTGTAATCTTCCTCAGATTAATTTTATTTCTTGGTATGACCTCTAACCAGAGAGGCTGATATTTCAGTACGGATATTATTTTGCTCTGTATAAAGTAGTTAAATATTAATTCGTATGAGAAATACTATATATATCTGACTTCCTTTTGGAAAGTCCAATCAGTAGCATAATGGAAGTCTCTGTGTTTGGTTTGGTTATTTTTTCTGTAGGCCAGTGAAAATGTTTAAGTGGAGGAAAGCAAGAAGAAATTGAGAACAGGTGAGTTCAGCATACTCATTTGCATGGGTGGACATGTCCTTAGTGGAGGAACAGCGTGATTCAGGTTAGCAATGAAGAAAAGTGAACAAAACTATCAAATACTCTGAGCTTGCAAGTGAAAGAAGGGACTTGGATAACCTTACCTTTCTGATTTAGGCTTTCATTTTAAAATGAAAACACTGTGTTTCTAGACAAAACAAGATTTTTGTTTGACTTCAAACAAAAAAGAAAAAAATTATCTCTATTCATATCAACTCAAACATTGTGATTTTTTGGTTGGTTTTTTTTTTTTTAAATGGGTGAGCAGAAAAAGCAATAACTAACAGAGCTTTAATGAAAAGAGAAGATAGACTCAGATGAAATTGAATTTCAACAGAAAATCTGTGCTTAAATCCCTTCTCATTTGAACAATCTGGGTCATAGCTATTGCCTCCTGGCATTACTATGCATTGGCTTCTTGAGGTATCTTTCCAGTGTGACTTTGACACTTCTTTCCTGCACCATTCGATACCCAATTCCATTCTTCACAGCAGCTTTTCAGCTATGTGTGTCTAGTTCCAGCTACAAAGATTTATTTTTCAAACTATTTCAACAGTATCTCCTTTCTTAAATAGCTTGGAATTTTTTATTTTATTTATTTTTCTTAGAGAATCCTATGCTTGCTCTCTAAGTTGCATTTCATTATTCTTACTAATTGTATCACTTTACTACCAACATGAATGTAAGCCCCTCTAGTTAAATCATTGTCTTTTTAGAGTAACTTTGTAGTACTAAAGGCAAATCTGTAACACTTTCATCATGTTGACATAATAGCAACCCAAGATATCCCTGACTGCAGAAATGCTGGGGGCATGAATTCTAACATTTTGCTGTAGGCTAAATTGTAGAAAAAAAGAGCCTTTAGCAGCTGTGATTGACCATATCTGCTATGAATCAGCTATGATGTATTAAAAGCTAGTGGCTTGTAATTAGAAGTACACAGGGCTGGGGACAGCACTGAACATGATCAGGAGAAATCCTTACTGCAGCTCAGAAATAATGCTGGCATTTACATTTGCTAGTCTCTAATTGTGAACACCTTTCATAAGGGTTTCCATTTTCTGTTTTCCTTATGCTAGCTACACTTGAATCTCACTTCACCTCTCTCCCCCTATCAAAGTAGTATGTTGACTTCTTGCTAAAGCTGTGAAAGTCTTCTCTTTTTTTTGGTGTTTTTTTTTTACCATAATCATTTTAGCAGTCTCTTCCTTCTCTATATTTTCTGGGTCTAATCATCACTATTCTTTGATTAACTGTAAGTAATACTTACAGGTGGTTTTAAGTTTTGGGTTTGAATTTATTTTTATTTTTATTTTTTTTTAAGTTTTAATGTAAACCAGCCAGAGATTTAGAAGCACAGATTCTGTTGACTTCTGTGGTGGTGCTATGTTCCTACATAAAAGAAAGACATTTTTGAAAGTCTCCCTCTGGGTGCCTCAAATAGCACTTACACTTTAGAAATTTAAATGGAAGTGAAGATGTAAAACAAATGCTGAACACCCACAGATTCCTTCAGCTTTAGTAGTTATTGCAGGTGCTTTATCACTTCTAAAATTTGCACAGTTTCACTCAATTTGGAAAGGCCAGCACATTTGCAAAAGTGAAGTCTCCACCCTGAAGAGTTTTCTGTTTCAATAAATGTGTTGCCAAGGGAAAAAGAAGATGGAATCCTCAAGATAGTTGTCTAATTTCAACCTTTCATTACAAGAGCCCTTCTTTTAATGATTCCTGATAAATTCAGTCTATCATTGACTAATTCCTAAAGCAGAAGCAGAACCAGAAACAACTTGAGATTTCTCTCTACATAACTCATGACACTTTACAATGTTTGAGATTATGTGGTGCAAGAGAGGTGCCTAAGAATTCTATTACACTTTAAGCAGGAGAAAAGTTCCCAATGCCTGGCTTAAAAGGCCCTCTTGGAGTTATTCCATTGATTTCCATAAAATTAAATTAACCACTGAGTCCTGGCAGAGATTTTGAAATCAAATCCTGAGTAAGCTGCTATTGGTTCATTTCACAGAAATATGAAGGCATGTGCAGCTAATTAAGAGCTGACACTTTAGAAACTCAGTAGCCATTTAAATTAATTGTCAGTTGATGATCTAGTTTCCTACACAGCTAGGAAGATAACCTATCATTTAAATAGTTGCATGAGCTGTTTTGCTGGGTTTTGTGTTGTTTTTTTTTTTTTTAAGTCCATTTCTTATTTTTGGACAGAAAAGCTAGATGAAATTTCTTTACCAAGTGATATTTTGTCATCAAGAGCTTATATTTTTTTTTTATAAAATTTCTTCTTAGTTGTTGCTGAAAACATTACTTTTCCTAAGCACATATGGGAAATTAAACTTTTGAGAAAAACTAATACTTTCCCTTTTTTATCCATACTTTTCTTAATTTTAAGGCAGAAAAATCAGGGAAAAGGCAAAGCATTAGAGGTATGTGTGGCATTAGAAAACATTAGAAAACTTCATAATTTCTGTACCAAATCCATCTCATTCTTTGTCCTCCCCTTTTCAGTCTTCTGTTGTTCCTAGTCATAAATAGTAAGTAGCATAGCCCAAATTATAGATAATTTTTATTGTATTAATAATCACCATTTCTTATTTTGACAAAACACTGATAAAAGTTGTTTGCTGAAGAAATTCATTAATATTAATAAGTGAATAATGAGTTCACTTAATACTTTCATTATCTGTACATTTATGTTTGAAAGATGAATATGATAGCTGAGCAAAAAAATATTGCTAATTTTGTTCTCAGCTCAATCACCAGAACAGCACAACTTTTTGTTGAGAGAAGCACCAAAAGCAGAAATCAAAACATCAGCCTTGAACTTTAGAGTGGAACTGAAATCCACCTTCGTATTCATTGCTTAGTTGTAGCTTTATTCTTTAACATGCCATAACTTTCTAAATATTTGTTGAAAGAGCTCTTGGGAGTTCTTATGCTTGTTACAAAAGACTGGCCATACTTATTCCAGTAAGAGAAAACATTGCCCTCGCTGTAAACAACAAGCAGCTGGACTGTGCTGATGAGCTCCAGTGAGAGCACAGCTTATGCACATTTTGTTGTAGGTAGGCATTTGTGTATTGTCTGCTTCTCCAGTAGAGTTTTGTTTTATCTTGGAGCTGATACTCTCTGCACCAAGATGCATGCAAATAGTCTTCCCACGAGCTTTTGCCAAAAAGTGATTTCAGCACAAATAAAAACAGTCACAAACTTACTAAACTGCCCTAAAATTGGTTTGGGAACTCATTGAGGACCGAAGAACAGCTGGACTGGGCAAGTGATGGCCACTAAGGGCTGAGATAACTCCCTTACTGGAGTCTGGGATTGTTTGTTTCCAGGAGACACAGGAGAGCAAAGTCCACCCTAGGAAAATTTTCCTTTTGGAAACTGAATTGCATGGTATTTTTTTCAGGAAGAAAGAAACAACACCAAAACAAAACCTTCCAGAAAACAGTTTTACTGTACTTTTGAGGACAAAAAATAATGAGACCAACTCAGTCCTCAGTGTCAAGTAAAGTCAGGAAGAAAATTTTCTTCAACATTTTGACTGAGTCTATTAGGCCTTTTTCATTATAAAACTTCCCATATTGTTCACAGAGGGAAACGTGATTCTAGAGTAACTTGTCTGTCAGATTTGTTCTGGTTTAGCAGCACGAAGATCAAATCTTTAAATTAATGGAGTAACTAAAGCAGTGGAAATGGCTGAAAGATGCTTTGTCTATTACAAGTTTATGTTTGTGGAATGTGAATCTTGATGTGTTTTTGCTTTATTTAGACATATCTAACTGCTGGGTCAGCTGGAAATTTGAGTTAGCCCTATTTGGGTCTGACTTACTCTCTTAAAATCTCTATACATCATCTGTAAAAGGAGATTTGTGCAATTACTGTACTAACTTGCATGCCCCAGTTAAATGCTAGAAGATTGGTAAAATGAAGCTGTATATCTGTGTCCATGTTAACTACTATTCTGAAATTATTAACATATATTTCTGAGGAAAAACTTTTTAATTTCCTTGATTTGGTATCGATGTTTTTCCCCGTGGGTCTCATGACTAATCCAGAGCTCATATTCAATCACCAAATATTCTATTGACCATAATGAAGATTATGTTCTGATTTCTGGCCTAAGTGAAATGTTCTGATTTAAGCACTGTGAATGCCTTCCATTATGATCACTTGTTAGTTAAAGCAGGCAAGGTTATGATATTTTGTTTTAAAGCATTATTTTTACCTTTTCTGAGCTGAATCTAATATGAAGATATTTCAAGATGAAGGCATTTATATTTTGAGGAGCAAAACAAAGAGATACTGTAATGGCATATGTGAGCCACATTTACCCAGAGGCATTTACCATAAAGCTCAGTTTATTTTTTTATTACATCATTCTGACAGCTATGAATTGGAAAAATGAACATATTGGGATTGTCATTGGGAACTACCACTTGTGTGTTTTGATGCATGTGGGAGAGGATGTATTAGGAAAGGTATCAGCATCTGTGTGCACACACACAGGCACGTAGAGCCTGAGAGCTCCCTTAGTTCCACTTCATTTGGAAGTCAAGAGGGACAAAACAGTTAAACCAACTGCTGATTTTATTACAGGAGAGGGAGAGAGGGATAAAAGAATAGCAGAGGCTGAGTTCTTTCTACATATTTACCAGGAGAGGTACACACAGATATGTTTGATGTGTAGACACAATTTTAAATGACCTCCTACAAATGTCCTGGTGCACAAAACAAGAAAAATACATCACTTTAAATGTCTAGAAATGTTCATTATGCTTTCTTCAGTGTCTGTGGAGCATCTTTAAGCAATAGCATGTTAAATAATATACTAATTTTCTATCGCCACCTATGAGTGAATATATAGAACTGCAAATTATTCTTCTGTGCATACTAGAGGAAAGATTGACAACTGTAGTTCCATTAGTTCAAGGTATTTGTATTTATATCTGAGGTGAAGCCAACTATGATCCTTAGTTTCTCTAGGAGAATACATCAATTTCAGTGCATGTATGGTTTAGTCATTTGTTTTTAACTTGCATCTTTTGGAGACATTTCAGGAGTTCTACTGCCTTGTCCTAACTGAAGCCAAAATCTGGGTGCCATGTAGTCACAGAGACAAGCTTCTGTTTTGATTGGTGCATACTATAGGAAAAAAGGTTAATCTCAGACTCTGTGAATACATTGTATTTCCAGATTATGAAGTCTGAGATATAGGTAGAGACTTAATGGCAACTAGTGCAAGAGGAGAGAAGAAAAGAAGAGAGAATACAGATGAAGATTTTCTAAGATCAGCAACAGGCTGAAAGTGTGGTAGACCATAAGATCTTAGTGGTTGAACAATGGAGATGAGAGATGGGATGGGATGTGCAGGATGAGGGGACTGGGGAAGAAATGGGTATGGCTGCTAGAATTACACAGGTTGTAAAGTCACAGGGTAGAAACCAATGAATCCTGTGAGATGTCAGCAGCAGGACTTGAGGAGGAGTAAAACAAAGTGAACACAGGCTCTGAGATGCTACTTTAGAATTCAAGAAAGCTGGATATCCTATTTAGCTGAATGACAAGTTTCCTATGTGATTAAATTTTCTTCTTTGTTTTTCAACAATGTAACTATGGGCCCAGCTCATGCAAGAGTCCTGATAGGATTCATTAAATGAGTGAAACATTAAAGCAGAGATATTTGAGCTAGTCTCCCCAAGCTCCTGAATAATCATTGAGGAAAAGAAAACCTAGGATGTGAATCATCTGTGTACATTTGGTTAGATGAATTGCCTCTGCAAAGTGCCTATTTTTCTCCATTGTCTATAGAGTCAAAGGTGAGTAGCTCACATGGAAACTCCTGAAGCAGTCATTCAACCACCTCCTTTTATGAATGGAGAGAAATAGGCACTTCCAGTGTGTGATTCATTCCAACTATCCCAAGCACTTGTCTAAATTGCCTTCTGGAATTGCCTTTTATTTCCTTATTTGATGAAAAACTCAGTCTTCTATTCCCAAGTGGCTAAAAGACTTCAATCGCTCACATTTCCATGTCTAAGATTAGGTGAGATGAATCCCTTCCTGCAGGACAGTTGCTGCCAATGATCTAGAAATCAGCAAGGCTGGAGGTTTACGTTGCTACTCCCTGTTCTGCTTTTTCTTCCATCTGCTTTAGGTAGGTTGTCATCTAACACATTGGTGCTGTGAATGCAGCTCTTGGACACACAACTCCCTTGCTGCACCGTGTAAAGGCAATGCTATGGAGGAGCCTAAATGCTCAACATTTTGGCATCTCAGGAGACATCACTGTGGCTCCAACTCACATTGACCCTTTGACTCAGTTCTTGGTCTTATTTCAGGTACAAATGTTACAGTAGAAGTCATAAGTAAAATGCCACAGTGTAAAAATATTGAGGAGTTCATTTGCAGCAAGGTAGACAGGAGCATTACACAATGACTATAAAAAAGTGCACATTAGGCATATAGTGAATTCTGAAGCAGGTCTATCTATGTTTGTGCTGGCTCTGTTGTGAAATGTTTGTGTGCTCCTCAGGAGGGAACAGAAAAAATCTAGGGAAAAAAGTGCACACTTTGCTTTTACAGCATTAGCCAAAATGGAGCCTTCATTTAAAGGTTTTTTTTATTTTCATTTCTCATTACCACTGAGAATACAGAGAAGGCTTGTAAAAGACAGAAAGAGGCTTTTATTAGGTTAAAAAGCAACGGACACTTCTGACATTTTAACTTCGCTTTGCACTATATGAATAGATGTTATATTATGTGACATATATTAAAGGAATTAGTCAGAATCACAGGATGGTTGTGGTTAGAAGGATCCTCTGGGGGACAACTGGATGGGCCCTCTGCTCAAGCAAGGCCACCCAGACCCCATTGCCCAGGACCATGTCCAGATGGCTCTTGGACATCTATCTCTAAGGGGGAAACTCCATGGCCTCTGGGCAAGCTGTTCCAGTGCTTGGTCACCCCCAAAGTAAAAAAGCATTTCCTTATATCCAAAGGGAAACTCCTGTGTTTCAGCTTATGCCCATTGGCTCTGGTCCTGTCACTAGGCGCCAAAGAACAAATACACTCTGAAAAAAATATACTGCTTGAGATAGTTTTTTTCACCTGGGAAATACACCAGGTATCTTAAAACTTTCTCACATTAAGTATTTCATATAAAATTAATATTTATTACAGGCTGAACAAATATTCCCAAAATATTAAGGAAAAGTGCTTTTTCAGAAAGCCTGTGTAGGGTGTATCAAATATTTATCATTTCATATTGATTTTTGGTACTGTTGCTGGTAAATATTTTAATTAAAGAATTTCATAGAACAGTCAGATGAGTTAAAGAGGATAAACTTTTTTTTCAGCTTTTTTTTTAATCCCTTTTCTGATGATCCCTAATTATTTTATTCTTCTGATCATCTGTGAAACACATGCATCAGATTATAAAAGCTGGAAGAAGCAAATAATGGAAGAAAGCTTGGTGCATTCTCCAGGTACTCATTTTTAAATGCTGTGGCAATATATTCAGGACCTGAATGTAAACAAATCATTTAAACCACGGAGTTCTATTATTCATCACTTGCTGATCAGTACAGATGTTTAGGAATTTGGGATATAAGCTAAGAGTATTTTTGGAGATCCAGGACTCATGCCCTGTGAGAACAAAACAAACTGACCCTATTGGACAATTAATTTGTATTTCTGGCTATTATTTTTACTACTGGAAAAAAAAAAAGCTTATGTCAAATTTCTTATGTCATCATATATACTGTTAAAAAAGGTTCAATTAAAACTTGTGCAAATCTCAAAGTATTTCCACTGCACCTAAACTGTAGTGGAATATATTTTAATTTGAGTGAAAGAATGTTAAAGATATAATAAGAGACTTTGACAGGTTTCCCAGAGAGCAAATGAAATTTAACTATGTAGATCGTGCAGGCAAAAAACAATTGTTTTCACTGATCTGTTTAATACTCTTTGGTTCAGCAAATATGGTTTTACACTAATCCAGTAAAACAAAAACAGTATTTTAAATGATTACTCTACAGTCTGAGGTAGTTGTTCTGGGATTTTTGAGGATAAAATAGAATGCAGAAAAAAAACCCCAGTCAAGACAGATGTGATATCACTAAAGCCTTAAGGGAAGAACTGGAAATTCATATGACATTGCACCAAAAGGACAATTATTAGCCATTGGAATAGCTAAAATCGCACTGACCACTCCTGCTACTTTTTTTTCTTTTGGAATCTGTATGCAGTGTTAGAGTACAGATCTGCTGTATGCAGTATTTCCTGTGAATTCATGTAAATCTTAATCCTTAATTTAACAAGCCAATAAGAAAAAAAAAAAAAAAAAAAAGGACCTGAAACCCAATCTGAAATGCAATTTGGAGATTCTAGTGTTTCTTTGCCTAGCTTGGTATCAAAAATCCTCAAAAGTCTAAAAAGGGAAACTAGCTTAGAAACTGGGCACAAATCACTCAAAAAATTGTTTTAGACAATTTAAAGCTGGGTACTCAGTGGGTACTAATTGGTTGAACTGAGTAGCCAAGCTGAGGGCTAGCTTGCAGTCTTTAGAACTGATTAGAATTAAATATAAAACTATGATTAAGCTGAGAATCCATGGTGCCAACGATAAATTGTCAAAATCATTAGACTTCCATTTTTAAAAGGACAGATTTGTAGAGATGGTGACATGGCTACAGCTCCATATTCCTGTTAGTTAAAATCTTCAAAAGCCCTGCAGATCATCCCTCCTTAGAAAATGCTCGTGCGCCTAATTTTCTCCTAAACACAAATGATACAGAAACATCTAATTATTTTCATTAATGGAACTTAGTCTCTTAGAAACTTCAGGCTCCTTTGAAATATTACTTCAACCTCTCAGTTGACATGAATTAAATGATATGATATTACTGATGCTCAGGAGGCTCAACATTTGCTTGATTATTCCAGCACACCTAGTTCCAGGAGTCCCGTTATACAAGGATCTGTTTTTATATAGTTAAAGATTCTGCTTCTTGTCACTCAGAAAAAAAAAAGTCTGAGAATGTATAACAATGCTTAAAGCTAGATAAAAAAATAGCATTAGGTCTGTGATTCTGTTATACTGAGAAAATCTGTTTTGTGGTTTTTTTACACTGGGCTTTGTCTTACAAGAAGGGAACAGACTCATTAGCTGCCAAAGGCTGAGGTTATCAACACTTTCTCCTGACATACAAGAAGAAAGCCACAGGTTGTTCTTCCAGTGAATACCAAGGAGATCAGCATTACTGTGTCAATAAGTAATACAGAGAGAATCAAATAGGGTGCCTGTAAGCTATAAATACCTTGAAATCAGCAGAATTTTCATTCCAGAAAACAGAGACCCAATTTTGCAGAATTGAAATAAACAATTTTACATGAATAACCCAAAGGGGAGATGAGTTACACAACCATCTTTCTCTGCTGCTTCCACTTGGCTTTTCAGCTGTCTTGTGTTTTCTCTCCCTCTTTTTCCCTTGCAGTCCTGACTCAGTCAGGCAACTTACTTATTAAGTAAACAGCCTTCAGAGCAGCTTGTCTGAGGAATATGGTTCCATTAAGTAAAAATATGGAGAGAGAAGCTCTTTAGAAGCAATGATCAGAGATCTAAGAATACAAATGAACAAATGCATTTTCTGATTTAAATATGTTATTGTTATTAGCATCGTTATTCATCTTCCAGTAGCTTCAGAGCAAATGTCTCACTGCAGTAAATTTTCATAGGAATAAACATTCATTCTGCCCTAAATAACTTCCAGTGTAATTGAATGTTAGTAATACAAAACAGTTATCAGGAAATGAGACTGACTCATCTAGAGAATCAATAGACTACATGACAGGTAGGTTCCAACCTATATTTTTAAGTTGGAAAAATGTTCTTTATATTGATATTGGTGTTTGTTGACGACTGGTTCTTTTTTCAAATGCTCCCCTACAGTGATGATTGTCAAAAAACTTGCCATTTCTCCATTCAACATTCAGATTAATGATCCTGTTTCGTCATTGCCTTCAAAGCCTTTTGCACAACAAGACTGCAGAGCCCTCTGCCTTCCTTAGTGAAGGTCCATCTTTCTGCACAAGAGACTGGAACAGCACTGGGACTGTGGCTTCCTGCAGCAGCCAAACGAAGCTTTCCAGGTTCACCAGTCAGCTCTCATCCCTCATCATTCTTTATCATGGCTGTTTGCTGCTCAAAATTAACACACTTTTCTTTTTTTTTCTTTCTTTTTTTTTTTCTTTTTTTTTTTTTTTTTTTGTCCAAGGCCTACTTTGGAAACAGAAAGCATTTGAAAACATGCCTGGAGCATCACTTTAGAAACAAGCAGACGCACAATATCCCTGTGAGGCAGAACAATGCTATTATACTAATTTCACAGATGGATAAACTTGAACGCAGTAAGGTAAAGGGCTAGATCCTGCTTGGTGCTGTGCTTTGATATTTTAGGGGATTAAGCAGAGAGTCTTTCCCCTAGCAGGGAAGCTGGAAGACAATCCATACAAGAAAAAAACAAAACAAAACACAAGAAACAATAAGAGTGCAACTATAAATGCATTTCCTCATGCCCACTGAAGAGTATGGTTTGCCAGCTCGAGGACACACTCTTCTTTTCTGCTGAGCTGCACAGGTAATGAAGACCCTAATGCACATTTTACTAACAAGCATGCTTACTCTTTTTTTTTTTAAACTTCAGTACAATGAGCCCCATCTGCCTCACAACCTCTCTTCTTCTGTGTTGTCCAAGTTGGCAGGAGTTCAAAGCAGATGTTGCCTCTGCTCCACTCCTTTCACCCTCACCTCACCGGCAGGGCAGGATTTGCCCAGAATAACCTTGCTCAAGTGCACAGAGAACACCCATGTCCTCATGGTCATGCTCAGATCTCTATCCAGACCCTCCCTTGCATATTAATACCCATCTTCTTGCATGTTCCCTGGAAGATACTGCACTTTGGCAGGCTGAAGGAGCTTTTAGTATCTGCTAGGCGAGAGGATTGCTGAGTTTGATCTCCTCTTTCACTTTGCACAACATGAAATTTTTAATTGTCTAGTTGAGGAAGGGTGGCAGCTGACAATTGTTTTGTTCAGACTCACAGAGCTGATAATGCTCTGTTCATGAAACTGGGCTTGCTAATGATTCGTGAGCTGATATTTCCTCACACTTGATTGTGCACAGTATATTCATAATTTGAGCTTGTCATTTTCATTTTCAGGGAAAAAAAACCCAACAACAAACAACAAAAACAACAAAACCTCTCTTTTTCATGGTAGACTTCTCTATAAGTGTGTAATTACATCCCAATGTTCCCTGTGATTTGTGCCTTGTTCAGCCCATTGGAAGCCTCTTTTAATACATTTTCCTAAAATATTTTCTTTGTTAGAAAATAAAGTATGCAGTTTTTCCACGTGACACACCATGGGGGTACTGTTTTCTTATATATGAGGACTTTACATACATATAAGATGCTTCAAAGAGTTTTTACAGCATAGGGAAGCTGTGACCATTCCTATCCTGAGAATTACTGCAAGAGAAAGGGATTTGTCAATTCTTCAAGTGACTGTCACTTTACTGTACAAAAACATATCCCTGTCTGTCTCAGGTCCTCACCACACAGATGATGAGTCTACTAGAAGGAGCCTCCCACATCCAACAAAGCTTTAATAATCAGACCTTCAATGTAAATGTAAAGTCTATTTGCAAAATCATTTAGAAATAAGCTGTTCCAAATCATGCATCACCCAGCTGCTGTGGGTTTTTGGCTATGTGAATTAAGTGGTTGAAAGATAAAAAACTTTCAATGTCTTAGCAGGCTTTAAAGACTTCTTTTAGCATATATTATTGCTGAGAAAGAATGATTTCTTCTTAGTATTGCAGGCCTAAGTATTAAAAATAGACTGTTGGCTTTAGGTCTTTCCATTTTTTATATTGCTGTGAAGTCCTGTTCTCTGAAAAGCAGGATACCTTCATGTGCCTTTAGAGAATTGAAATTAATAATAATTCTAAAACTTTCTTTTCTGTAATTGCATTGTACACAAGAGCAAACAGAATCATCTTAAGAGATATATTATCTAAGAAATCTGTGAGACAATCACTGTAAGAAGAATACCTAGCCAAAAAATGACAAGATTAACATCTTTATTCCATGAGTGCAGAACTGAGACAAGGAAGGCTCAGAGTCTGTCTAAGATTTGCCACTTTGTAGTATCAGGGAATCAGACAAAAAGTGATTTCAGACGCCAAACTAAATATTATCAAAAGATATGTAGTATCTTAATAATAATGAAAAAAATATATAGGTATGTTTCATATTTACTCTATCTATCTATGAAGAAAATTTCAGTTTGGACCATCACCCATAGTGTCCTGATACAATATATACAGGAAATTTACTGTCTATAAGGACACAGCCAAGCCTTGAGGCAAGGCTGCTTGCAATCACTTAATAGCACATTTACCTGCCCATTGTTTCTAGAGTTCACTTAGCGGCATAGAAAGGAAAAGATGTTTCTCTGTGGCTTTAAACATGTGCAGTCCATGTTACCTGCCAACACTGGAGGTTTCAGTTCTTTTAAACTTAGAAAATCTTATATACACATTTCCCATGTCCTTAGGCACTTTTCCAACCATGAAGCTATAAACTTGGGATAAGGCTGACCAAAGAAGCAACAGTCATGAAGTCCCTCGATAGTGAATATCCTGATTTTTTTACTGTGGCTGTGAAGAAATCTCTTCTGGGAAAGAGAGACCTGAATTGTAATCCTTGCTAATGAAATAATTTCCGTGTTATAACTAATGACTATCTCATGTGAAAGACATTAGTATCAGACAAGCTAAATACTTTTGTACACACGTAGGCATTTTGGGTCAGCTATACAGAGAACAAACACAGAGCATATGTGGGTTTATGCCCTTCCTCTCTGTTTTAAGAACCAAACAGGGAATTTCTTAAGTCTCGCTCAAAATTCATTGCCAGAAGTCATCCAAACCCTGTGAGAACTTGTCCTCAGGCTTGTACAATTATTCATATTCATATATTTGCCTAGCCTCAGTGATATTTCTCCATCTTCATTCTCTGAAAAGCATTCACTGAAAGAATAAAAAAAAAAGTAAACAAAGATTTATATCTTAGGCATGCACAATCTCTCCATGGTACATATTCTGTTAGTTGTGTGACCAACATTATCATTAACAAATCTGCACTAAATATATAACTGATATTTCATTTTCTGTCACTTTTATGCTCTTGGAGATCAGTCATGCAAAATACTGTTCAGATGATTTGATTTAGCAAATCTGATCTGCCCTGTTCTAGAGGTAAGCTGAAGAGTGGTTTAAAAATCATAAGGACTGTAATCCTCATTTCTAACTGAATGCATTTCATTACAAAGATGCAGTTAAATACTTTTGGACATTTAATTCTGCTGAAACTTGTCTCAGTTATTAAAAGCACTGAATTATTGCATAGTAATTTTCTGAAGTACTGTAGATAAACCACCATTTGCTGTGATTGCTACACAATAAGGAAATACGCAGAATATTATTTCAATTTGATAAATTCAGATTTATCTCACCTAGCTTTATCTATTTAGAAGTTAGACATCTACCCTAGTTATCTGGGGGTTCTCAACAGCCAAAGGAGAGAGATACATCTCACAAGTGTGATTCATCCCTCCTATCATAAATACCTATCTCACTTTGGAAGCTGATGCAATTTCTCCTAACTGCTAAAAAGGGATGTCTTATTTCTAATCTGAATCTGTCTAGTTTCTGCTTCCAGCTATTGGATCTTGACATGCTAGATTAGTGAGCTGTTTACTGTAAAAAATATCTACTGTCTGTGCATGAAGAGTGCAAGTAATCTACCCATCAAAGGACTAAATACATGGAGATTTCTAGTTCCCCACTATATGACATTCTGGTTGCTCTTCAAATAAGCCTTGAGAGATAATATTTCTTATCACCCCAACCAACACAGCTGGAAAAAAAAAGACAGGTTTCTGGGCACATAAGCTCTTCTTTAGGTCTCACTGAGTTCAAAGCTTCTCAATGAAAAGCAAATTTATTTTCATTTTTGTAAAACCATTTAACTTGACAAATTAAAGCTTTGCAAGGGAAGAAGCACTTCTTACACATAATTGGCACTCTAAGTTTTTAATTCAAATAAAAGCATCACAATAGTGAGCCAATTTGTCTTCTATTGACAGGAGTCTCTTTCCAGTGTGTACACAGCAAATTCAGTACATAAATGTGAAGATTTAAGATTACACTCCTCAAGTTTTCAGGAATCAATGGGATTGTTTCCACTCAATGACTTACATTTAGACCTTTTGGTTCAACTCTTTAAACTGATACAGGATGAAAACTTTCATGGATGTTGAACAGTAGTCATTAGGAAGCTATGGTGTGCTTGTAGGAATAAAGTTCACATAAATGGTGAGAGAAAGCACATTGTTAATTTGCATTTTACTTTAAAACTCAAAGTGTATTCTAGAAACCCATGACCCTATTATCAAAGGCTAGAAGAAGATAATGAGATTCTAAATAAGGCTCTGAATAAATGAAGGTTTTCTCTCAATTATGAATGGATACATGCTTACTATTATAGAGGTGTTCTCATGTCACTTTTCTGAGGTCTTTGTCAAAACTTTCACTTTGTTAGAGGAAGGTCAAAGAGACATTTTTATTTTCACAATTACAAGATCACTGTGAAAAAGGTCCCTAATGAAAATAAATCCAATCCTTAAGCAAAGAGTTTCTGAAAACTATAGGGGATGGCTTTGGAACATTTGATATTTTCACCCTCTTGGAAATACAGAACCATTATCTCATCCTTCCTTTCCATTCAGACCCTCAATAAGTGAATTAAGTTCAGATAGATATCCTGGGTTCCAATAAATTAGTAGTCAAAAAAAAGAAAATAAAGTCAAAGCCAGAAAAAAAAAAGCCACTTACATAAATCACAAATACAGCCACATATAATCACAAATGTAAAATTATTTTTTCAGAAATTTTTTTTTACCCTTTTTCAAAATTTATTTTATTCCGTAGATTTCACAACCTGATTTTAATGCAAAAAAATTTCAGTTAATGACACATTAAACCAACATTTCAGTGGTAACAAACATAAAAGATATTCCAAAGCCTTTCCCCAAACCTGGGAAATAACAATAAAGAAAAGCAATATTATATTATGAAATTAATTACAGTAATCAATACTGTAACATGCGTTGTTTATGGGAAAAATGTTATAAGTGATTCAGTGTATTAGTTTGACTATTCCGGACAATTCCCAATATCTGACACTCCACAAAGTGGAGTTAGGCCAGTTACTTTATCAATAACAATTCTGTCCAAAGATGCAGTAAACAACTAATTTGGATATTAAGATTCTTATAGTAAATTATATGTTTCCCTAAAGCACAAGCCCTCTTTCCTCCTTTGTCACGGCTGAAAGCATACTGTTGATATTGCTTCATTATTTCTTGAATCTGCACTGGATTTTCCCTAGGATGTGGCAGCTGAGACATGCTTCATTCTCTTTACATGTCCTGCTACTTGTCAACAAGCTAATGCAATTAGGACTTTTCCTTCCTGGTGGTCTGTGTGTGTGCCCTGAGTGATGGGTTTTATTTAAAGATGGACGAGATTCAACATTCTTCCTGGTGAAGAGTTCCACAAACCGCAGGTGTGACTCAAATCAGAGCCCAGTCACAATTAGTTTGGCATATTTAGCATTTCTTTGAAACAGCTCTCTGGTGGAATTCTTCTGTTATTTCACAAATAGTTGCAAATGGAAATTGGCTGTTGGATTAAAATAGAAATTAATAAGCTTCTTATGAAGTATCCCTGCTATGAATAAGGGTTGTGCTGAAAAATCCAACTATTCGTATTATACACAGTAGACATCTTTCCACCTGAATGCTTTTCTCTTTTTCTGATCATATAAGACAAACAAGAAAGCTTCTCCTGAGTTAGAAACAAGGCTAACCCCTTCAAATCCACCAATTTGGAGAGAGAAAGAACAAGTCATTCATTTTCTATTCATTTTTATTTAAACCTGTAACATTTATATCTCTGATGAAATATGCAGTTTTGTTTCATTGGCAGTTACAAAGCCCTTTTGTGCTCTTATCTTATTCTTTATATTCATGTATCTTTCTTTTTGAAAGCTAACAAATGACAGATTTTAAACTGTCTCAAATCTTCTAGGACTCCTACACTTTCAAGAACTTTAGTTGCTTAAAGCTGTAAAAATTGGGAACTGTGGTAGATATTTTAAGTGCAATTTTGCAACTTGAATTTTGGATTTTCAGTAAAAAGCCCATTCTAGCTTCAAAATGGGTTTGCCTGAATGTAGCTTATTATAGTCAGAAATGTAGTTCAGTAATTTCTCTAGGTTTAAGTGAGACTGCTTAACCAGATTTAAAATTTTAAAACAAAACACCAAAATCAAAACTAAACTTCAGCAATTCACACTAATCCTTTGAATTCAAACCTCAATTTTTATATGGTCATTATTAGCTATATATTTTATTTATTCATGCTATAGGTAAGAACACTAGTGAGCCCTATTTATTGTGATGTTTGACGCAGTTATTCATGTTCTGTCAGATGTATACTTGTCCTCACAGTATTTTTGCTACATGTAGTGATTTCTGGCTGCTGTACCTGATGCCACCAGCTGAGACAAAAACTTGATCTCCCTAGGAATGCTTCAAAGAGAGGCAATTGTCAACTCACCAAGACATGATTGGGCAGAGGAGACGATGAAGACAGAGAGGTGAAGTGATTTGCCTGTGGTCACAGGGTGTATGACTTGAATATGTGAGCTTGAATATGTGTAGAGCTCAGAAGGGAATGAAGTGATGCCCATTTTGGAGGACAGGGGCATTATGTGCTACATTCATATCATTTTTTGTTGCTCAAAGCCAATAGAAGAGAGAATAAGTACCTCTCAAAAGCTGGCTGGGTTAACTGTATGCTTTTGAGGACACTGTCAATAAAGGCATCTATTCCAGCTAATGAACATGGATGGAGGGAAAGAAGATATGGAAGAAAAAGGGAAGTGCCCCATGCAAAAATCTAACCACATCAGATGCAGGCAGAGGTAAAATTCAGACAAAACTGAGCCAGCCATACATAATAGCTCCCAATAAAACTGATAATGTCACAACCAATAAAACAGCAGAACCAATCTGCTGAAACAAAACTTCATCTGTGAAGCAAATTATCATTATTTTCCGGTGGGACACTGATATAATACTCTGTAATATTAATGTTTAACAAATTAGGGTTTTTTTAAATAATTTTACATGTGTAATAAAAGCTTTTCGTATTTTTTCTTAACTGAATTATTCACTGACTGTAGAACTTCTGTTTTTTCATTTGGAAAATATCTTCTTTAAATATTTAGAAAAAAATATCTATAAACAGCATGCAGTTTTAATTACAATTTATACGCTTGCATTTTAATTGCCTTTTAAACTAATTTAGCTTGTTCTTAAAGTTAATTAAACTCATTGGGGGGAAAATGTTCCTTAATTCAGTTGTGAAAATGGAGCAGATGTGGAGATGTATTTGGGATTGTGTCTATCAGTCTGAACTTATAAGAAACCTTTTTATCTTAAACTCTTTAAGAGAGCTTTAAAATGAGTGTTTTCCAAATGCAAGGTACCCTGTGCATTTCCCAAGTGCTTTTTACTTTGAAACGATGCACACACAGCACATTCTTCTTTAATTAGGTTGCCCCATCTAAAATACACTTAAGGTGGATATAGAGGAGGATGCATTGATGTCTGTATTGTTGGAACTTAAGGTTTTGGGGGACTTTTCATTCTGAGGTTACAACAATTTAACTAATTCAAACTCAAAAGGAGGGTTTGAGTTGAAAAATTCTGACTTTTGCAATGAGCTTCTGAACATTTTAGTAGTGAGTAGTGAGAAAGCACATTCTTTGGAGAGAAAAAAGATAGAAATGTATATCCATTGAATTAGATGTCACTGTGACACTTGCAGTTCAATCCTTGACATAGCTTTGAAGCGGCCAACCTGATGCTCACAGCAGTTCACCTGTTGCAGAACACATTGTGGGCTGGCTGCAATGCCCACAAAATCCAGAGCTCTGAGCAGTTAGTCCAAGCTGAACACAACATTAAGCTATTTGTTTACAGCTGGTTCAGGTACATCTACTCCAGGTGTATCTGTCAATTCTGAAAATGAAATGATTTGTTTTGAAAATGATGTGGAAAAAATAAAATTCTGAGTTTCTCAAGGGAAGTTCCTTCCAGCCAAATAGCCCTACCAGGTGGTAAGCTTAGGTTACTACCTTGCTGTGGCAGCAGGCTGTGCACAGTGGTAGCCACCAACAAAGAAACTCATAGATCATTTTCCCTAAAGTTACCTGTTCATATTCCTTTCCTCAAAGAATTTGTCTGCTACTCAGTCTAAAATAAACACTAACTCTCCAGCCTGTCATGAAAATGACCCAGTGAGTATTTCTGGTTACAGTGATAATAGCTGATATGCTTGAAACAACTAGGGTATTGCAGACAATTGATCTTTTGATAGATACAGAACATTAAAATCATAAAACGAATCCAAGCCTTCAAAAAGACCCATGAAAATGATCAGAAGTGACTACCCCACAATGCTCGTTAGAGCAGATCTTGAATGGTGTTTAACCAACACAAGCAAACAAAGAAGGATTTATCAGGAGGGTTGAGGAAAAACAATAGGCAGTGTTTCAGTGGCTTCAGAACAGAGTGCTAGATACCTAGAAATTCAAAAAAGAAAAAAAAAAAAAAAAAAAGGATAAAGAGAAAAATCCCCAAACCTTTCATGCTTACTGTAACCAGCATCTGTGGGTCAGTGATTCTGAGGTCACTGACATAGCCTTACAAGTTTTAAAAAGAAAGCCTCAGTTAGCCTATGGTTCTGTTATTGCAGCAGAAACAAGCTCGCTGCTGGTTTGTTAACTTGTTTTGATTCTGCTCTACTCTTGTTTCATTGACGCACACAAGGCTGACATCCAGAGACACTCTTCTTGGGCAGTCATGTGTATCAGGCCCAGTACGCTCACTGTCAGCTTGATAGGACTACTAAATGACTGTGCACTGATCCAGAAGCAACTATTTCTCACACTGTGCAACTTGTTGGAGCTTTTATGCATACTATATAGTGTGTGACAGCTACTTTTGTGCATGTGTAGCTACTCATTATATACGCATTTAAATTCCTTTGCAGTAGTGCCTGCATGTATTTCACTTACAGATAATTTTTTTTTCCTCCTTTTGTCATGAGTCTTTATTTTTCATGCTCTTTGGATTTGAAAGGATTTTTCTTTACAAGCTCTTTCGTTACTGACCGTCCGTGTTTTCAAGAACTATTTCATTAACTGTTGCAGCATATAAACCTCGTGGAATTAGTCCATTCTTTCATACCCAAAAGCAAACTGAAGTCTCAGCATCTTCCATAAAACATGGCTCATCTTGTATTTTGTAGATTACTGAGCACAGAGATGTGTTCATGCCCTGATAGAGGAGCTGTACATTTCTACAAGCAACATTCTTTTTTACCTTGTTGTTACCTCATCAGTGTTTTTTCTCCAGTGCTGCAGTCCTGATCTCACAAAATTTCATAGTGAAAACCACAAGGGTATTTAGTGCTCTCTGAAGCAGCTAAACACATTTGGGAGATTCATAAGGGATCCACCTAACTTAAAAGAATTTCTGGAAGCAGGGACTACATATTTCCCTGCCTGACAAAGCGCTGTCAGGTGTCATGTCACATTATGCACATGAGTAAGAAATTGCTATTTCAAATTCTTATCTGTCGTAAAAATTTCTCTAGATGTTTAGTTACATTATGAATATTCTCCCTTGTCTTATCATGCTCATTTTCATGGTGGCTCATAGCATGTATACTTAAGGGTGTTGAAAGCCTAATATCAGAACATGAATTTCCTTTGCATTATCTCTACTTAGCAACTGCAGTTTCTACGAATTACTCATAAAACCTTCTCATACATCTTCATCACAATTATGTGCTATTTGTCAGCTATAACCTTCTAAAAATTAGATATCATGTTTAATAATCTAGGATCTTTTATAGTCAATAGGCACTTTAAAAATTGAATTTAAATTTTTTTGGAACAGGGAACTATTTTTTTTCTACTTTTGGAAGGCTTATCTACCAGTGCATTTACATTTCATAGGTAACCCATCTCCAAATCCTAGTTTAATTACCTCCTATTCACATTTTAAACCAATTTTCAAGTCTTCTATACCCATTTCAGCTTTGGAGACCCACCATCCTCCATCTTAGATCAGCACAACAAAGCAGTTATTTCCTCAGGTCTCTAAACAATGTCAATTGTCTGGAATATATTAGTCCAAGGTGCCTTCATCCTGTCATCATTACAGACTTCTTTTGAATCTTCTGAGATTCCATGCTACTGGCATCCACATTTACCCTTGGAAAAAAAAAAAAAAAAAAAGACTGTCTTAACCTTGCTAATACTCAAGTCCCAGAGCACAAGCTGTCATGACTATGCAAGCAGTGAAATAACCACAGGGTCTCTGCAGAGTTTTAGATTATTCCCCGTTTGCACATAGGTTAACTGTGATTTGAAAGAAGAGTAGAAGAAAAATTCTGTACTGATTCCTAAAAAAGAGCTGGAAAGAGTCAGCAAGTAATGTTGCTCAATATTAAAAGGCAAGTAATTTAATTTCCTTCCGTCATCCTTTAGTGACTTCAGTGACATTTTCATTTTCCCTTCTTTTCTACTGCTGGTCACCCAAGTTATGAGCCAAGTCAGCAGTTCCTGAAGTACAATGGCTTGTCCATTGCAAAGGGTGAGTGTAAAGGGAAGGATTGTTCTCATATAAATTCAGCCACTTGCATATTTGAGCTATATATTTATCACAGAATCATAGAATGTTTTGGGTGGTAGCTGATCTTAAAGATCTTTTTCTTAGTTGCACTGGTTGTTCTATAGGGAGCAGATCGGGCTGCCCTGCTCAGCCCCAGTGTCTCCTGATGTGATGGGTCTTTGCTTGTCAGTCTGCAGAGTGGTGAAGTGGTTCTGGAAGGGCACCTCGAGCTTCGAGGGAAGTCTCTTATTTCTAACACAGAATGAAGAATTGCTAATTTTAGAAAGCAGTTTACGTTACGTGTTCTGAAATAAGTCATATAAACATGCTTCAAAAGTGTGGTTTTGTGTGTGAATACTAAATGGACATCTCCTTCAGCTGTAGACATGAGGCATCTAAATTAGGGAAATTTAATTCACCTTAAATAACTTAGAAGCAAAACAGAACCAGGACAGATCAAGTATTGTAAATCATTCAGAGAATAAACACAAGGATTTGCTACATATCATCTCTGTTTGAACGGAGATAACCTAATGTCATTTGGACAGAAAATACCTGAAATAGCATTTACAACAAGCTCATATTGCATAATGCATCCTGAGTCACGTAGGAAATGTCAATATGTTTTCTCTCTCCATTAACTTTAGAAGGCAATTAGAGGACTAGTTTACACTAGACAGATCACTTTTTGAAAGCTAGAAGTAAAAGAGATTAATTCTATCCTATATGTTTGCTCTGTGGATTTATTTTTTTCCAAAACTCAGGCTTGTGCTGTCACCCACTGTGTAGTCTGGCTAGATCTATACCACTGACTGACACTTTCTAGAATGCATGGACAACTTGGTGCTCAAAGGGCCCAGGTTTCCCTGAAGATGCAAGTGACTATATCATTAGAATAGTCCCTTTTCTGCAGATTGTCTTTGTCCTGACAGCTCAGCACGGAGTTGGAAATCAGAGCCACTTCCAATATCTTGAGAGAGCAACCTGGATACACTAGCACAGGGTGCTCTGCTCAACAATGTATTTTCTCATCTCTATTTTTCCACACCTTGGGTTTTGGATACTGCATTTCCACTTTTGCAGTGAAAGTTTCTTATTACTTCCATGACAGGAAGAAAGGATTTTTCTTATGGAGGGATTTCAAATGGCAAAAGGTAAGTTGATAACCATAAAATTTAATTTCTGCCTTTATTCATTCTGCATAATCTATCTTCATTGCTCCCATTTTCCTGATGGCTGAAAGGACACAGTCCACAAGCATGTACTGATGTATTGGTCATGCTTATTGGCTGCCTAAGGAACCCCAGAAAGTATTAGGACCTTTCACCTAGGAATTGATCCATCATTTTGCAAGTATACATCTCAGATTGTGGATGGAAGTATGGTTGTTCATGATGTGGCATTGGTTCATCAATCTGAGCACCCTTCATATATAATTCTTGGAACTACTATTTCTTTTCTCTTTTCTGTATGGCTAGTAAGTTATCTTGATTAGTAAAAACTTTCCAGCAGATCACTAGTTGAAGATTCATACCCCACATTCCAAATATATTGTTGTTTATCAGCTTTGGAGAGGAAAGACACTCACTTGTGTTTCAGCAATAGTGGATGTCAATACTTGTCAGAAGATGTTGAAAAGCCCATGCAGAGTATTTCCATATAGAATACTGCTAGGATATTTTGTTGGAAGATTGACTGTAGTGTATTAGTTACAACCCCAAATGAATTCAATTAGTAGAAAAAAAAATTACCATGATTCAAGAGGGGAGACTCTGTAAGGGCAAGAGAATAAAAACTTCGGTGTAATACCAAATAAATAAATCCACCTCCAGCTATCATAAACTTAGTTTTATTTTTGAATAGCTTATTCATTTTAAGAAGCTAGTTCCAATGTTCCCAAGCTGAATCAGACCACTTGTGATTTCTACTGAATCCAGACAAAAGCAATTTTTTACAGTTTATCATCACAATATTGATTCCATCATATTTTTTATGATACAAGATTGATGTGGATGTTGGAAACTGCTAAAGGGAGTTCAAGATTATGTTATGGTCAAAAGAGTGGTTCACAATATATAGTGAAAAATAACATTTTATATTATAGTGAATTAAAAAACTTGTCTTAGAGAGAAGTGATCCATATATAAGTGCATTTATCCAAAAAACGCTCTTTTGATTAATTTAAAGATGATAGAATAAATTATGTTGTACAAACATTATGGAAAAATTCCAAAAAAAAACCCTGATGAAATAAATTAGAAAAAACAAAACAAAACAAAACCAGAATTAAAATTATGACAGAGGAGGATATAGTAGTTCATAACTCTCTAGTACTATGTGTGTAACTCATAAGTAACTCATAAGTAACTCTAGTACTATGTGTGTAACTCATAGTACTAGTAGTTCATAACTCTCTAGTACTATGTGTATGTAGGTAAAAAGAAATAATCTAAACCTGAACTCTGACATGGTTTTCCATTTTTTAGCTATATAAAATTTCTTTAAAACATACTGTTTTTGATCATACGTAGGCATTGAGAAAATTTGTGTATCATTAATATATAGCCACTTTCCTTAAGAGTTCTACTGTATTAAAATGAAACTATCCTGTATCATTTTTCACTTTATACAATTTATCAGAGTTGTTCTATAATTGTTCTAAACAGCAGAACTGTTCTAAAAAGTAACCACTCAAAACAAAACAAATAAATTAAAATGGGATCATAGTTAATATCATAATAGTTAATATAGTTAATATCATAATCAAGTAGTAGAGTCTCCACAAGTCTGGATTCTTTTGTTAGATAGCAGCTAGTACAAAACTTAAGCATATGAAAATGTTTCTTTCCATGGAAATGCAAGTGATATAAAATTCTTTATCTGATGCAGTTGGAAATCGAATTTTTTAACAAGACTTTTTCTGCCCAAGTTGTTCCCTGTCCCCATAGTTATGAAGATGGCTTCAGTCAGTGAAATTGGCTTCCCAGACTACAGGTCCTGTCCTTCCCAAAACTCATGTTTGCTTTGTGGGTAATAGTGGATGTGATCTTTTATTCTTGTAAACATTCTTAATGTATATATTGCAAATGCTTAGCTCCATATTAATCCTGTGTATTTTTTAGCACTTAGTGAAGTGGATTGAATCCAATTGCTTATGATTATGAAGAAAGAGAACCACTTCAGGAGAGATGCTCATGGTTTGGTGAGCTGCCCACAGGAACAACCTTAAATCAATACACTCCTAAATTGGACTTTTCAGTTATATTTAAAATTAGATGAGAAAAAGACAGGCCTTAGTATGCTAAATGCAATAAAGAAGTTAAATTCTCAGGAGGTTAGGGCTTGAAGAATAAGAAAACCATATTCTATCCCCAGTTCTTCTGCTGGACAACATTATCTCCTCCTGATTGAAAAATTATGTTCTGTATCCTCTTTGAAATTTAAACTAAAAATAAAATTATGAACACATATGAAAAACAAGCATTATGAGTATATATGTAATTTTTATCTTTAAATATGGTGGACTCTTAACAAGGTATTTTCTTGGTTTTAAACAGAAATGCATGGTACATTAAAGGCATAACATCTTCTTTCAGAAAGTTTACAAGGATTACATCAGTGCAATAAATGAACAACACAAAACACTGCAAAAGGTCCCATTCATCGTCCAGCTTCAAGATCAAATCTCTCTTACTAGAAAAATAATGAATCAGAATGGCTTCTTGCCCACACAGCCTCGCAGAAGACTGAGTACATGTGGTGCCTTTAAACTGTACAATGCTGATGGAGTGACAGATCTTGAAAGGCCATCTGCCCTAGTATTTCAGCTGCTGACACTTTTGTTTTGTGGGAGTCTATTCATAAATTTTTATTTGCTGATGCTTTTCATCATAAACGTTTAAAAGTATAAGTGCATAATCATTTTCCGTTAGAAAAAAAAAAGCCTGATCAAAATCTAACTGAAGTCAATGGAAGCTTTTCTTCCTTTGACATCAATAGGCTTTGGATCAGATGCATACAATGCAATTTAGTACAGCAGTTAAACATGTGCTAAAGTTCCATGGACTACAGAGAGGCTTTAGACATATTTTCAGCAAATGCCCTCAATATCAAGCTGTCGTGGGAAGAGAGCATTTGTTTGGTGGTTTGGGGCAGGGGGGAAGAAGGCAAGAACAGGGGAATTGAAGTTGATTGAGGATCATTCAATATAGATGAAAAGCTGGTGATATTCTTACAATGCCCACTAAACTGAGAAGGTGACAGATATAAGTGGGACAGTAGAAAAGTTTCTAAACTGCAGAAATTCCATATTTTTGCATAAGATCTACTTCTCCTAAGAAAATACACACTGGTTCTGAAACTTCTGTTCTGTGCCCATATAACATGCCCAGGGATATTAAACTATCAGACTCATTAAATCTTTGGGATTGAGTCTTAGTGTGCACCAGAATACTAGGACTCGGGCCTCTTATGTACAATAAAACACTATATCTGAGGAGTCTTTAAAACTTTGAAAATAAATAAAATTACTTTAAGTGCATTAAAAGTCATCTCGTGTCTTTAGATAGATGGCAAAGGTGCCATCCTTATAATTTCTTTTTGTGATCTGAGCTGTGGGTGTTTTTTCAGCCAACACTTATGCTGTCATGTAAATAAACCTTTGGAGCAAAATCAGGAAATGTGCATGAATAATAATCACACAGTAGGTGT
Organism: Corythornis vintsioides; assembly: GCA_025447755.1. Lineage (NCBI taxonomy): Eukaryota > Metazoa > Chordata > Aves > Coraciiformes > Alcedinidae > Corythornis > Corythornis vintsioides. The sequence goes on along the minus strand of JAOEGS010019494.1, from coordinate 10,867 downwards.
TGGGCCATATCCTCAAAAATCACAAACATGATGTCAAACAAAGTGGCAACTGGGAACAGTCAGACCCTGCACAGAGTTGGATATATAACTTCAGGCTGCTGAAAAGAATTTTCATCCTCCCCTGGAATATACTACAGATCCACCTCCTCACCTTTATATGCTATTTCACTGGTCACTTCAGTTATTTCTTTCAAGAATTTAAGTTCTTTGGGCTTTGGACCTTGATCTTTCACTGTTTGTGTTTATAATATTGATTTAATTTTTACAGCAAAGTTTGTGAAAAGGAAAATTGATACTGTTTAGGGATCGTAGACATGACTATGATAAGTAGCTATATAGAAAAGTAAAATGTTGAAATACATATCAAAAAGTGGTCGTTTAGAAGTATCTAATAAACTGGTGTTTATGAAAGGTAAAACTTGGTAAATTTAGTTCTGTCTCTTTCCCTTAGTATTTTCATTAAAGAAATTTCAACCTGTCTTTGGAAATCCCAATCAGGAGGAAAAAAAAAAATTATAACCTTTTCTACAGACAACTTTAAAGTAAACTGGGAAGAAAAAAAAAAAGAAAAAAAAGAAAAAAAGAAAGCACTAACCTTTTATGAACTCTTAAAAAAGGGAAGATTAAAAAATGTGTGATCAATAACAAAATGGATCTTCCGTGAGTCTTATGACTTTCCTGCCTTTAAGACAAAAGCACATAAATGAGCAAAGAAGCATGGATAAAAATGTTATGGGCTATATTTACCTTCCATTTACACCATGGAAAACTATTGTAAAGCATCTGACTCAAAAAGTTAATTCCCTATTATGCAAAACCTGAAAATGGAACTTAAGCAAATACTTCTGTCACAAATATGCACCTCCTTTTTATTGTTTTATGAAGGGGTTGCTTTCTTCCCCCCCATATCAGCAGGTTTTAAATCCAGTGCAAGGAGATAATCCAGACACAGTAAGAAAAGACTGGTCTCAGGAAAGACTGAGTCACTGGAAGCTGGAAACTTAATTCCTAGTAAAGGGGAAAAAAAGTCTTTTGACAGTTTATTAGTTCCAAGAAAAGGTATCAGGGGTCACCAACTATTTCTGTTCTGCTAAAATATTTATAAAAGTGTTTTGGAGAGATGTGCTCATTTGATAACTTTTGGGGGATTGTTGCTTAACATGCCTATGACACAAAGAACTTTTCAGCCCCTACCTATGCATAGATCTGATGAATTACTGGGAAAGTCACCTTTGCCTTCAAGTGTCCTTAGTCTGTAATGGTCCAAATACAGAGTGGGACCTTTGGGATTTTTCATCAGCTTTATTATAGGTTTTGGAAGTATGATTTCTGCCAGGCCTTTCCAAACAGAATGTGTATCATCTATGCAGCCTGAAAAAAGAGGCAGTATTTCTTTCAGACCTCGATGAAGACAGTTGATGGAAAGTGAAAGGGTAAACCATTTATACAGAGGACCATACAGCATCCTGACATGTTTTTATTCTTCTTCAAAAATAAGAAATAGTCATTAACCATTTGTGAAATTGTGAAATGTCTCCACAATCTAGTGGGCGGTTTGTTGTTTTTTTTTTGTTAAATCTTCAAGGGACTGGGAATTAAGTTTAGCTCATTAATATTCTTTATTTGTATTAGATTAGTAATCAAAGCCCAGTAATCACCCCCACCCTCATTTTACTCTGACAAATGACCTCTATTTGGCTGTCACTGCAAAGTGTATCCATAGCTGTAAGCAGCGGATGACCTAGCACTAGCTTCAAAATAAGTACACATGGGAGCTGATGTAAACTCATATTTTATTTGGTAGCAGAGCACATTACTGATAATGAGAATGGAAGACAGCAATTTGATGCTGTAGAAATTATATGAGGGCCCCTGTCACTTGTTTTTTCTTTTTTCTCTGCAGTGGGATAAGAACCACATTTTAGCAAATTTTCCCCAAATACATTTTTATCTGTCTTTAAAGCAGAGGTGGTCAGATTTCATGGATATTCACTTTGCCTGTAGAGTTTTTCACCTGAAGTTAGGCAAATTAGGCCAAGCAGTGACTTAACCTATACACCCCAGAGTATAGACCACTGCCAAAACACGTTTTGTGCTTTTCTTCCCTTCCCTTCACTTACACTCTCTTATTTCTTCTCCTCCATATCCTCCTCAACAACAACAAAAAACTCTATAGATATTAAGTGCTTCTTATAATTGTTGTTATTGATGAGAAACTGAGCAGATGTGTGGAGAAGTACAAGGGCTGGTAGCTGAGGTAGAAAACAAGGTTTCAAGGAACTAGATCCCTGGCTGAACTGGAAATGTCCTGTGTCACTGATCATTAACTGTTCTCTGTCCTTTTCCCCAAACTATAAAATGAAATCAAGGATACCTCTTTCCTCCCCAAAGTTTTTTTTATTGATTTATGATGAGAAAAATTCAGTTGTGGACATTATTATCTCGTTTGGAATTAGATCAACAATCTGAAGGACCCAGTGAAAGAAACAAAGTAATTGGGGAAGATAATAATCTTCAGCATGTGAGTGTGTTTATTTAATCTCAGGATGCTTTGGGAATCTACTATAATATAATTTGGATGACATTACCTATGGTGCTCAACAATGGATATTTGTTATCTTGCTGATGTGTAAGGTAAAACTGGATTAAGGTTAACACCAAGTATGTAGGAAAGTTCCACACCAGTGGAACACGGAAAGACTGGTTCCAGGAAACAAACTAAAAAAGGAGTTCAGCTCCAGAGATTTGATGCCATTTAAAATGCCCTAAAGTCATCCAATTTAATCTCTAACCGCTATCTCCTAAGTACCCTGTGCAGTTCATCTCACCTAAAACTAAACACACAGTGGCAGGCCAGCTGAAGATTTGTCTTTCTGGGCTGTCATATTGGCTTGAGCTGCTCCAACAGTGATGCAAGCATGCACACCTTGTCAGCATTTAGAGAGCAACACATAGACGTTTACATTTTTTTAGCCTGGAGATGAATCTCACTCCACATGTTTGAATAGCTGTATTTTAAGTATGTAGGACTTCAAAGTGGTTCCTGTAAAGGCAGGAGCAGCCTGCCAGCACGTTTGGTTCTGCTCCAACATTTCCTGTCCCTCTCAGTGACCCAAACCGAACTCTTGAGTTTTTAATGGCATCTGAAGCCAGGTGAGTTTCCAATAGCTCTAGGCTTTCAAATATCATGCTGCTCCACTAATTGCTTAAGCAGCTGTACTTTTATATCTTCTATCCCTTTTAAAGAGGTAATCTATTTGAACTTGGCTTTTTTAAACAAAGAAACTAAGAAAACAACAAACTTTATTTTCAGAGAAGAGTAGTACAGGAACAAAAGACAATAACAAATAAATAAACAGAACTCCCACCTACCATACTGGAATGATAAAGGGCAGTAGAAACTAAAAAAAAACCAAAAACACTGATCCTGGCATAGGGAGCAAGGTTATTATATCCCACTGAATTATTCATTGTTACTCGTTGAATTATGTCTGCAATTACATGAAGATTAAGAATAGTAGAAGAACTAAAATAAAATAGAACTTATATGGAAAATCTGATGGAGGAAAGTTACTAAACTTTGCTTTGGTAAATAGATTTATTTGTCTGTGGCATGAGTCCTCAAACTTCAGAGTAAGAGATGGATTTTGAGTAATGAGGCCATGGAAGGCAGGAGTGAACTCAGAAGTTCTGTCATCTAGGCACCTGCACTGCCTTGCAGCTCATGTTCAAAATCACATTCCAGATTTGCCATGAAGAAACCCATTGCTATGAACACTAATTAAAGGCAGTTTGCAAAAAAAAAAAAAAAAGGAAATATATTTTCAGTATATTTTTTTTCTGTAATACCCAGAGCCATTTAAACACCATAAGAACACAGCAATATGCTATGTTTTAGACAGCCAGTAACAATCCCAAAATACTTCATGCCAAAAATTAATACAAAAAACCTGAGAAGACAGGTCAGATAGATTCTGTGCCTTCGTCCTTAAAACTATCCTTCTTCAGTGTTGACTATTCTCCAGGTTATTTGTACATCATTCCAGAATATTATGGAGACTCTTGCACACATAATATAATCCTTAGCGTTACATGCTGGCTTTGGAGGTAGAAGTGATTTTTGGCTAGAAGGGGTGTTTTGTGGTTTGGGGGTTTTTTTGTGCTTTGTGGGGTTTTTTTTACATTTTATTGTCATGACTCATTTGAAGCTGCAAGAGACGATGAACAACATGACTTCAAGAGTCAGAATTTGTGCAGATTGCAATTGGACAGTAAAGTACCCATGCCTACAAATTGAATAGATTAAGAGCTCAATTTCCATTTTAACAGAACATTGAACATTTATTTGTGGAAATACCCTCTGGCTTATCAAAAAGAAGGTTAACAGGTGGCTTGATCTGAGAGTACTCACAGAGCATCTAGAAGAGAGCTTCTTTATCAAGTGGCCAGGCACAAGCCAACATCCAACAGATAGAAATTGAAGATAAATAGGAAACAAATGCAGATTTTTACTCTGGAGGGTAATTAGCTGTTATTTGGTCTTGGTTATTAGATTACAGGAAGAAGTGGTTCATCACAGGAACACAAGATGGTTGAGGTTGGCAGGGTCCTATGGAGATCATCTTGTCCAACCCCTCTGATCAAAAAGTCATCTACAAGAGGTTGTCAGGTCTTTGTCCTGTCCAATAGGAATTTTAATATCTCAAATGACAGGGACTTCTGCAATCTCTCTAGGCAATTTGTTTATTATTTGATCACATATAAAAATTTTTTTTCATACCTTAAAATGGAATGTCTTATATTTGAATTTGTCCCCTCTGCCTTTTGTCCTGTCACTGGGCACTACTGATGAACATATAGCTCTGTCTTCTTTACTCCCACATCAGGTATAGCTATACATTGAAAAGACCCCCATAATCCTTCTCTTTTGAGGTTAAACAACTGAGGCCCTTTCAGTATCTCCTCATCTTCATCACTTCACATTTTCCCCTCAGGAATGGAGGTCTTTCTGTTAGTCTTTCCTTAGCACTAGGATGTGCTCTAGTTCAACCACAAATTATCAGGATTAAGTGCATGGGTTATAAAGTGATACTTATCATATAGGAATCCAGATAACTAGGATAACACATTTTGCCATTAAAATCCTTAGAATAACACCTTTGCCTTTCAGAAAGAAATACTTTCACTGATTAATTTTTCTTTCTCCCTCAAAGACCTGTAATTTTCAGTCATAGGAATAGAATTGTAAAACCTGAATAATTTTCTGTAAAAACAAAACAAAATAAAAAACAACAACAACCAAAAAAAATCCCCAGCATTTTCTTGGACACCACATTTTTAATGACTGGTCGGGCCATGCCATACTCACAGTGTTCTCCTGGTCTACAGTCACTTGAGGATCTTGTTAAAGGTATTTGCTTCCCTCCTGGAGCCACTGGCATTTTGGATTTTTCGGGTCAGCAAAAAGGCAATGACAGAGCAGGAAATCCTAGACAATTATTGCCTTTACCTCCCATTAGTAATGTGGCTGCAGCAGGGCTGCACAGCTTGAGATGCTTTTCCAAATGATTTTCAAAGTGTGGATATTTTTTTGACATGACTTATTTCTTTGCTTGAATAGGCAATCACCTTAGGATCTATCACTTTTCATGTCACAGGGTTAATGCTATTACATTTCCAATCTTCCTGGGGAGTTTTTGTTTGGTTTGGGGTTTTTTTGTTGTTGTTGTGTCAGTTCTTGTTGTTGTTTTGTTTGTTTTTTAAAAAAAACCTTTCATTGAAAATCAAGCTCTACATTTAGTTCATCAGTATGCTTTGCTGAATCTGTCCCACTCACTCACTGTTTTCCCTTGAAAATGGCCTGGGATTAATACAGGAACTGGATCACAGAGCTAATTACTTAAATCTACTTGAGGTACACAAAAATTAGGACATTCAATGGGAAAAAAAAATCTCAAAATGGTGTTTAACTGCAGCAGAGCTACAGCTTCTGGGATTCTATGAACTGGCAGCTCTCCAGAAGCAGGGCAGGTGGACATTATCACAAGGAAGGCTATGCATGGATGAAGAATACCTCTTCCTCATCTAGGTAGTTCACCCATCATGGGCTTCTCAGCTTCATTAAAAGTGGTAGTGAAATCAAGCATGGGGTCTGGGTACTCCAGGGCTTTCCTAAATGGGTATATAACTCACATACAAGTAGCTGCAGGAGGAATCTGCTTGTACTAACAGTCTTTATTGTCTGATTTACATTCATGCATGTTCTCAGTCTCTAGTTATGTGCTGTTCCCTGGCTGCCTGCAGGCTCACACAGGGAATGCATCTTGTGTTGTATCTCCCTTTAGCTTTGAGTTATCTCAGTGTAAAAGGGTCTTGAGATCCTTTGCCTCTGTGCTGTTAGAAATTAACACGTTGGGAAATGAATTACATCAGCCACCAGCTAAATAAAAACACAGACTGATCCGAGAAAGTAATTTATTGATCTTTCTTTTGTTAAAGTAGATCTCAGGGTGCAAAATACTACCTCAGTTAAATCAATATCCCTTTCACTATCAGGTTTGTCTTTAAGATTATGAGTCTATTCTGAAGAGTGGAGTTTAATTTCAAGACATGTCCCTCACAGACATTGCCTTAGTTAAGGCTATGGGATGTGTCTTGGGCAAACACGGAGGGGGATTCTAACTAACAGCAATGTGTGGAACTTCCACAACTGATTCATTAAGATCTCAATGACATATGGAGGCAGAGCAATGTATATTGGTGAGAGCTGAAACTGTATTAAGCAGTTTTAAATCCCTTATTAAAGAGTACAGATACAAATTCCGGTTTAGTAATTTTTCCTTATCTATGTCAGCATAGCTTTACTGAATGTCTTTTTGGTAATCTGTCCCACTTTTTCAATAGCAAGGAAAAATTTCTAAACACATCTAAGATGAAGCTGCCAGCTAGATGTTAATTTCTACAAGGTTTGCATTTAAAAATACTATTTTATAGTAATCTAAACAAAAATATATTAGAAAAATAATATATAAAGACATGATTTTAGCTATGCTGAAGGACTGCTAGGTATCAGCTGTAACATATCTTACAGTGATGGGCATGACTGTAAAATGTGAAGTAATAATGCAGTATACAGCTAGAAAGCTGGAAAACATTCCAACTAGAGAGAGGCGAATCAGGAAGCAAATTGTTGTGGTGGGTTGTTTTCCCATTAAATTATCCTAACTTACCTGGAAGAATTAAGAAGAGCAGTCTTATCATCCTTCCTATTTTATTTTTTCCTAATCCATGATTTAAAAATTCTCTGCTTTTTCTGCTTTTTTTTTTTTTTCCTCTTCTTCCCTGCAAGGAAAGTTTAATGAGGCATATTTGCTTGTTTCCATGGTATTTCAAAGAAAGATTACTAGCTGAAGGCAAAGAAATATATAGAATAAAGCAGGGAACAAATGTCTGTTCTTTAGTAACCGATATAAACCTTACTTTCAGAATTAATTACATAGAAATATTTTTCTATACTTACAATAAGTAAAACCAGGTCAGTTATTTTATACTTTGATGTAAGATCTGATGTTTTACAGAAAAAATAATTTGTTGCCCAGGATTTCTCTGTACTTTGGTCAGAAGGACATACACATATATAGCTTTAAAGATACATTTAAAACATCTTTTGCTATTGAAATATTTGATATCCAAGTGACAAACAGGATTCAGTCTGAGCTATTCATGCAGCACCTAACTGTATTATACAATGTTGATGAAATCTGAATTTAAGTCTGGGAATAATACCCATCCAAGAAAGACAAGAGTGTCCTTATGCACATCCCAAGTAGGGCCAAGTCCATAATTTACTGTGCACCCAATAATCCCATGTGTCAGGTAACACGTCTGTGCAAATGCAGACAGGAAAAATGCAGCTATCATCAAATCCAAGCTTTATTAAAATCAGAGACAAAAGTCCCTGAAGCTCAGGGGATCATGCAGAGTGCTCTTGTTTATGGTCAGAAAAAAAAATATCCTTTATTATTTTTATAGTGTTATTTACTTGACTCATTTTTAAAGAGCCCAAAAGTTCAGAGACGGGCAGGATCCTTGAAGTCAGTGCTAAAATATCTATTCTGTTCAGTGGTCCAAATTCAAAGACACACAAAATACTGAAATTAAATACAAACAACATCAACAGAACTTAGTAGTCGGGACAAAACTGCCGAGGGCTTTGCAAATCCTCCTGAAATATAATGTGCCTTATTTCTTACCTTCATGTTGAGTTGGAGTTACTACAGTGCCTCCAGAGATTTGTTAATACAACATGCTTTGTTAGCATAAAGCAAAAAAAAAAGCTGTCTATTCAATGAAAGTGGGTTGTTCTTTTTCATTACAGATCTAGGAATAGTATTTTCCAAAGCTCTGGTTTACTGTTTGAGGTTTTGTTAAACCTCTTCAAACATGTCTTTGAGCTGCAAGAACTCACCCTTGCTGGTGATTTCTTTGTTTGGGTTTCAATAGGGAACCTGGCTGGCTTTGTGCAGATCCCAGCTCCAGCCAATAATTATCAAACTACAATAAAAATTGTTAATTCTACTCAATCTCTGCTGATCAGCTAGATCTAATCCTCAATTATTTTAATAGAATCACTATGAATCAGCCAAGAAGACTTGCCTGCAACTTCAGCTTACGGGTATGTCCATGATAATAAAAAGCCATAAATCATAATATTATCACCGTAAGTATCACATTTTATGAAGTATTGTTATTTCTATATGATCAAATGAAAAATAAGGGCTATAAGCTCAGCAGTTTAATGAAAACATACACATATTTCTTAACTGTGTAAGAAACAGTTATTTATCTGCCATTCTTTTACCCACTTCCACAAAACTTATAAAAATAATATTTTTTTCCCCACCAGTTTAACATAGCAGACAAGAAGGAATTATTATCTTCATTTTATAGGTGGGAAGTTATTATCCAGAAAAAAAAAAAATTATTTTTTTGAGGACAGAGAGTTGAGAACTGATTTCTACTAAATTCCTCCCTACTGCTTCACATCTCAGTTATTAAGTCTCTTGCACCTTGCAAATATTAATAATTTGCAGTTTGGTGCATCTGTATGTTTGACAATGGGCAATGTGAGAGTGTCACTAGGGCAACACTCAGCCTGACACTATTCACACAGACACATCTTAGACAACTTACTTTGTTATTCTGCAGATTAATCAAATTGAAATCACCAGTTTTGGCCTCCAGGAACACAACAGGAAAATCAGTTTTTCAGTCTCTATGAGGTGCAAATCAACTTCCATAATGAATCTAGAATTCAGGTACTTGTTCATAAACAAACACAAATAACAAACAAACAGATCATAAGTCATTCTTGCATTTGCCACACTTCCTGAGTAGCATGTCTTTATTTAATAAATAAATAAATTTAAAATCTCTATTCAACTAAAGTGTTAAAATATTATCCTATATATACTTCCAGCAAGCAACTTCTCGGCATGGGTTAGGCTCTACTTTGAAAACTATTGTCATCCAGGAGACAACCTGTAGTTTTAAATGACTAGGCTGTCAGTTCTTTAGCTCTCTGCACTTGCTTTTTCTGCTTTAGTGAATAGTAACAATTACACGACAAACAGCATGTTATTTCCAACTGTGTTTTTTTGACAGAAATCTTTGTGATACGAATATTGCAAACTTACATTCGTTTGCACGATTAATTTTTATGCAGAATTTTAAAGCCTTAAGAAGCTTTTCATAAAACCCTGCAGTCTTTAGACTTTGGAACAAAACTGAGGAATATTTTCTAAAGTACTTTTATTAAAACTGAATGCTTTAAACAGTGCAGATTTGGGAATTATTTTTACTAGTTTTACTAGATTTGTGTTGAGATTTGCAAACAGTACATTTCTTATACTGTAAAGGGTGTTGTCAACAATCAGAATGAACTAGAAATAAAAAGAAATTCTGCCCCAGAAAATCTTTGCAAATAATATTTTTCCTGTATTTACCAATGAACATTTAACATTATACCTAGTAAATAAACATAGAAATAATTATAATTGAGTAAAGCTTGAATGTCATTCATGAAGAGTGTTAGAAGTCAGAGACCTTACTTTGGTTTGGCAGAAAGCATTCTAAAATTTCCCTTAAATATTTAATTTTTGAAGGATAAGAAGGGATTTAAGTCATTCATCAGTGTCAGATTTGAAATATCATAGAATCATAGAATGGGTTGGGTTGGAAGGGACCTTTAAAAGTCATCTAGTCCACCCCCCTGCAGTGAGCAGGGACATCTGCAACTAGAGCAGGTTGCTTAGAGCTCCTCTAACCTGACCTTGAATGTTTCCAGGGATGGGACATTTACTACATCTCTGTGCAACCTGGGATAGTGTCTCATCACCTTCATTCTAAAAAATGTCTTCCTTAGATCTAGTCTAACTCTTCCCTTTTTTATTTTAAAACCATTGCCCCTTGTTGCATTGCATCAGGCCCAGCTAAAAAGATTGTCCCTATTAGTGATTTCCACTAAAAAAATTAACTATCTTTTCCACATAGTTTTTTATATCAATAGTCAGCTGGTATCTTTCTATATTTCCTGTTAAATATGCACACTAATTAATGTTTTTATTTGAAATAAAATATTTGTTATCCTAACCACTTTTAGTGATGGTCTCTTAGCAACCAAGCCTTCTCAAATTACGACCCTTATAAGATGCCCTTTATCGTTCAAGATATCGTTGTATATTTTTTTTAATTGTTAAATCCTTTTTCATATGACTCAGTTGCTGTTATTATGTCTATTAATTTTCTCGATGTCTTTGTAATAGGATAGATTCAGAAAAGTATACTATAACTCAAAATAAAACTTTTT
>JAOEGS010019493.1:10137-61973 GCA_025447755.1 Corythornis vintsioides | reverse complement strand
TGCTCCTCCGCCCCCCTGAACACCCGTGGGCCGAGGTCCGAAGACTCCAGATCTGGTGGCTGCGCCGTTCTCATCTTGGGTGGTATGTGGTCGCCGGGCGGGGGGGGGCGGGCACTTGCTGTGTCGGAGTTGCCCCGGACGGTGGGGTTCGTTGTTTCGGAGGCAGAGGGGGCAGTTGCTATTTTCGGAGTTATCTCGGGGGCGCTGGGGTAGCGGGGCCGGGGGCTCCCTCACCCGGCAGGAGCGCCTCGCAGCGGGATAACTTTGCGAGTCGGTGATGGGGAGCACCGGTGCCGGTGGGGAGAGGTTCTCCCGGGAGTCCCCGCTGCGGCTCTGGACGCACGCCTTTGTCTACGAGCCGCGGCGGAGCGTCCCCCGGGGGCGCCGGGCACCCGGGCGGGATACGTTCCCCGCCAGGCTGTGGGCGGCCATGCGATCCGTCGAACCCGGGGCTGCCTCCGGGAAAGTTGCAGGAGGACCCGATCCCATCTAGGCGGGTGCGTGGGAAGGTGGCGGGGGTTGGAGCGGCCGTGCCTGAGGGCCTCCCCGCCTTGCGCCCCGGCCGGCACCGGGTTGCGCCGCTCCTGGGGGAAACGGAGGAGACGAAAAAAAATTAAAAAATCGACAGAGAGGAGGGCTTCCAAAAAAAAAAATAAAAAAAATCAACCAACAAAACGCCGTTTGTGGCAGATTTCGATTTCACTTCTGTTTCCCGCTCCCGCAGCCGTAACCGCCCCCCTGCCCCCCTCCCCCCGCATAGCGCCTGCCCTGCCTCCCCTCCGGGGCCGCGGCTCGGTCCTGGCCGCCTCCGGCGCTACCGGAGCGCGGAAGCAAGGACGCGGGTTGATCCCCATCCTCGCTTGGGGGGACGGGTTCAAGTTTGCCGTTAACCTTCCCCTACCCTTTACAGCGTGGGGAAAGGGGCCTCGTCCTTAGTTCGCCCTCCCCGTGTTACGGGGTTGGGGGCTCCGTGCTGTAGGGCGGGCAGAGGCGCGTGCCGGCAAGGTGACCCCCCCGCACACCCGGTGGCAAAGCGCGGAGACACCGAAGCCCTTCGCCCTCGTCCCGCCTCGCTGTCCGAAGCTCTCCCGGGAGGCTGGGAGGAGAGTGTGTGTATGTATGTGTGTGGGGGGGGTGCTCCGCCCGGGCGGCGGCTCCGCGCCGAGCGCCGCCCCCGTCCGCTGCCGTGCCGCGGGGCGCCCACCACGTGCGGCCCTGCCCGCGCCGCCCCCTGGGAGCCGGAGTCTGCCGCGCGCTGCCCTCGCCCGGGACTACATTTCCCTGCATCCCGCGGGGCGCCGGCCCGGCGCGCTGGCGGGCGGCCAATGAGAGGGGCGCGCCGAGTGGCGCGCGGTTTGAACGGCGGGCGGGCGCGTGGCGGCGGGCGGGCGCCCCCTGCCGGCGGCGGCGGCTTCTCTGCCATCTCGGGAGGGCGGACGCGGGTCCTTGTTGAGGCGGAGGGCAGCAGAGCCCCTCGGGCGGGCGTCGTGTGACCAGCCTCCTTTGCTGTTCCCCAGACAGTCAGCCCGGATGTGCCTGTGACCAGAGGCTCTGTTGAAGTGCCCATGCTGAGGCAGCGAGTGTGGTGTGGAGGCTGCTGGGCACAGCTGTTTGTGTTGGCCTCAGCCAGGGAAAGGGAGGCGCTGTGGTCCGCTCTGCAGCCCTGTTGCTAGCACAGACGGCATGACCTGGCATCCTGGCAGTAGTTAAACTGAGAGCGGCTTCAGCCCTGCGCGAAAGGTCAGGTCTGGAGATCGGTCCAGCTGAAATCCCCAAGAGTGAGCTGTTCCTTCAGTGGCAGAACTGCTTACATTTCGTGAACGGCTCTTTGAAACCAGCCATCGGGCACAGCGAGACGTGGAAACTCTGACTGCGTGGTTTGCTCCGTGTTTAGCTTGGGAAATGCTTTGTCGTTTCCGTGCCCACGTGCCTGGTGCGAGGCGGTGGCTGCAGAACGCCACGGTGTGAGAGGTCAAATGGTTGTGATTGGTCCCCTTGCTGACGTTGTGAGACTGTGGTGGAGTTGGGCAGTGGGGAGGAGATGGCCTGGGCTTTGTATCTGAGCAGTGGAGGGAGCTTGTGCTTTTTGTTTTACCCCAGGCTCCTGGGAGGCTGGTTTGACTGGGTGAGGTTCCATCAACAGGTGAAGTCACCTCAAACAAAGTCTTCCCTCAGTGCACTGGGAGCCTCCGGTAACAGCACCTGGTGGTGTAAAACCCCTGCGCTGTCTCACCTAAGCAGCCTGCAGAGTAATAGAAATCCTCTGGAAACAGCCGTGGCCGTGCCGGACAGATCAGGGCAGTGAAAGTGCCGCTCCCCGCAGGCTGTGGTGCAGGGGACAAAGCTGCTGCTGCTGCAGCGAAGCAAGGAAGGAGCTGCCAGGATCTCGTAAAGCCGTCGTGGCTGCTGCTGAAGCCGGCCGTGTGGCTGTGTCGCTGCCCCGGGGAAGGGCCTCTCTGCTTTCCTTGGCTGGGGTAGTGCTCCTTGTGCTGAAGATCTCACTCCAGCTGATGGAGGAACAGAAGGGGAGGAGGATGCGAGCGGAGATGCCTGTGTTAAATCCAAGTGTTCTTTATGCGGGAACATAAAGTTGGATCCTCTCAACCTGTTTGCCAAGTGACTTGGCGTGACATCTTGACAGTGATCAATAGCAAAAACACACAAGCTCCCACTCTCCTCTCGCTCTGCTCGCGGTGATGATTTGAACTGAACTAGCCAGGCACTGCTCTTGAAGCACTGTAAAAATAGACTTATTCCCCCCACCCCATCCTGTTACACTTAGGGCTGAGAGCTGGATGCTAGAGTTGCCTTTGTGAGAAAGACCAGACGTGTAGAATCAGCCACATGAGTTTCCCCAGGCAGAGCAGAGACCGGTCTCAGCTAAGGAGTCCTTGGGATTCGCTCCTGCTGCGGGCGGATGGGGCTGTCGCTGGCTCTCGGTGGCGTTGCAGGAGCTTGCGTGGACTGTGCTAAGATGGGCAGTCCGCCAGCCCTGCTGCTGTTGAGCATATGCAGGCGGCCAGCTCTGTGTGTTCGGGAGCTCAGAGGTGAAACAGAGCAGGCTCTTTTTTAGATAGCTGGTCTCTGGCAAGGCTGACTGGGATTGGGATTCGCCCCCATGCTTTCCCACTCTCAAGGAGGAGCCAGAACGTGGCAACCGAATCGCAGAGGAAACTGGTGAAGACAAACCAGCCCCTGCTCTCTCAGACTGTTTTCCGCACTAGATCTGCAGCTTCTTTGACCCGGGCACGTGCAATTGGGGTGACTTCTCTGCTTTTCTGCTCCTTCCAGGATCTAAAAGAGAAGAAGGAAGTTGTTGAAGAAACAGAAAATGGCAGAGATGCACCGGCCAATGGCAACGCTGTGAGTATGGCTACAGTCTGCAGGGAGAGATAGCCCTAATGCCAGCATCTTTTTATGTTCCTCCCCCTTCCTCCTTTTGCTGCAAGCTTGTCTCCAGCCCTGCTGGGAAGGGACCTTTTCCAAATGGCAGCATCAATCATGCCTTCAGAGCCTTTGGGGCTTTGGGCTCAACAGATGCTCCAAAGCTTCTGGGCAGTTGTAGAAAGGAAGGGCTGGGCTTGGATCACCTCACCTGAAAGTTCTGTGAGGTTGTGACTACTGCCTTCTTTTCTGTGGCCACTGGAGGCAGGGGGACTCACCAAAAAATAACAACAAAACACCCGAAACCATAGATCTAGTGTTACAGTCAGCTGAGTGAGGAAACGTGTTGGAAGTAAACTGTTTGGCTTCTCATTGTTAAGATGCTGGGGGGGAGTTCACTCTGCTGTGTTTCAGCGTGTCACAAGAGCCTGTGCAGCCTCTGTCCTGTCCTCAGCTGTGGTGCCCAGTTACTGTGGGCTCGATCTGTGGTGCCCGGGCTGCCCGCGTGGGGTGGAGGCAGGCAGGAGGTGGGGCCTACCTGGGGCTCCTGGGGGCTGGTGCTTTGCTGTAGGCCGGAAAGGTGGGGACGTGCACTTTGCTGAACATCTCTTCCCCCTTCTCCCTTCCCCAGTGCATTCTTTTTTTAAGTGATGTTTTGTCTTGCCAAGGAGAACGAGGAAAATGGAGAGCAGGAGGCTGATAATGAAGTAGACGAAGAAGAAGAAGAAGGTGGTGAGGAAGAGGACGAGGAGGAAGAGGGTGATGGTAACTTTCTTTGTTCCCCCTGCCCCCATCCAATGGCTGCCTCCTCTTCTGGATGCAGAGGAGAGCAGAGAGCAGCATCTCCCTCTCGTGGCTGCGGCCAGGTGGCTCTTGCCAACCAGGCTCAGCCTTTCCTTGCTTGCCTAGGCCACCAGTGCTAGGAGTGAAGTCAGCCTTGAATCCCTTCCAGCAGGTTGAGGGCAGATTCCTTCCTTCCCCAAGCCAGACGGCAGCAGAGCGCCGCACTGAATAAGCGCATTAGCCCTTCCGTGCAAGTAGTAAAACCTGCCCTTGACTCTGCTGGTGGTGGTGGCTGCTGCAGGCTTGTGTGCCAGCTGGGGGCACGGGGACAGCCCTGGGTGCCTGAGTCTCTGCCTAGATGCAGAGGCTAGTTCACCATCCTTGTTCACGGAGTAGCGTTTCGGGAGGCTGATGTGGTCAGCCCTCCTCCCAGGCTGGATGCTGTGTGGAAGTTGGCAGAGGAACCTGTGGCCCTTTCCCACTTCTGCAGTGGGAGTGGGCAAGCTTGCTTTGAACTGTCCTTGTCTGCAGTGTCCCCTGTCTCCTTGTCCTCTCTCGCTTCCTGACCTGACCCCGCCTGGAGGTGGGTTTTGGCAGCAGCCACCAGAAACCCAGCAGTCACTTGCTGTATTGCTTCTCACCCTCCCTCCTATTATTATTTTTTTTTTTCCCCAAGATATTCTTGGATGAGTAACATTGTTTATTTTTATCACTCGTTAATGCCGGGAGAGAAACCCATTCTTGTTATGCCGAAATGAACCCGGGGCCCTTGATTAGCTGTTACTGGGTTAATCCCCTGTGAATTTTCAGTTTCCGTGCTGACCTACTAACCTGTTGGTTGGTTTTGGGAGACCAGGACAGGGCTGGAAATACAGTGACTGTGAAGGCTGTGTAAGCAGGGAAAGCTGCCTCCTTTGGGGTAGCGCTCTGCTCTCAGCAGCCTGCTGTGGCCTTTGGTAGGAACTGGTTCTCTAGGGGAAAAAAATGGGAATTGTGACCCTCCTCATACTTGGGGACAGAGCACAGTGCTGCCATGTGCTGTCCTGAGCTCATCTACCTCCAACCCTGCTTTGGGATAGAGAGAGTGGGGTATACTTGCCTTTGCCACCTCTCCACAGGTAGTGGAGGGGTTTGAGTGTCTCAGGCACATGTTTGTGGGGTGGAAGTGTTGCTCGGATACTGCTGTGACAAGCCAGGGGAGCTCCAGTCCCGCAGTGCCAGCCGCGCTCTTCCCAGCTCGCCGAGTGCAGGCATGATTTGGCACACGCTGCTGGGAGGTGTGAACGCCCCACCAGCATCCTGCACGGCTCTGGCTGGCTGTACCTACTGCCCTCAGATGATCCCTGCCCCAGAGCTGCACCCCAGCAGCTGAACACCACAGGAGTGAGATGGAGAGGCAGCGAGTGCAGCCTGGCAGCAGCTCTTTCTGCCGGCACTTGTGGCCAGGCTCCATCCCAAGGTTCTGACAGCAGAGAGAAGCTCGAGGGTATATTTTTCCCGCCCATCTTCCCATCCCATCTCATTATTTGCTTTGCTTTAAAGCAGCTCAAAGAACTAAAAATGCTCCCAATCAGCTTGGCACTGTCACCTGACCCACCGGCCGGCCCGGTGCATGTGATGGCTGCCGGTGCTGATCCGTCGCTGGGAGCTAATCTTCACCCTCCTGCTGCAGGGGCCACGCCGCAGCTGGGCACACGCCGGGGAGAGGAGAGGGGAAGGGAGGATGGGCTGACCTTAATCCCCTGGCTGTCTATACGTGTGGCTCGTGGCTGTGGTTTAAAGCCAGCTTACTGGCCTTAACGTCCTAAGTTTTAGTAGGGTCTCCTGTTACACAAGAGACTTGTCTCGGCAGATGGGAGATAGTTCCTCCTCTGGGGCCTCTGGTCTTGCCCCTGACCCCTCCCAAACTGGCCAAAGACGATGGACTCGGGTCATTCTGATCCACTGGCCTATTTGAGCTCAAAGTGGGTCAAAGACCAGAGCTCTCTGCTCATCCTTCTCTCTGGCTGTAAGATAAGTTGGTAGCATTTGTTTGCTGTTCTGATAATTAGAAAGTGTTCTGACTCAGAACTAATGCATTCTGGCTCTCTTAACTCATTAAAGACGGGCTAATGGCTGCGAAGGGAAGCAGAAGTAATCTGGAGCGGTTAGGCGGAGCAGCCACTAGAAAGAGTATTTCCCTCTCCCCTTTCTTCCCCTTGTTGCTGTGATTTCGGTGCTCATGGTAGGTGCTGGCTTTGCTGTCCTGTTGCACGAGTGCAGCTGAGCCAGGCTGCCCATCTCTGCTTTCCCTGTGGGGCTGTTCCAAAAGCCCCTGGTCCTCAGGCACCTGCTGTACCAGCTGGGGAGATGAGGACATGGGAGCATGGGGACAAGCCATAGCTCAACCCAGAGGAGAGGTGCATGATGCTGTAACCCTCCCAAGAGGGTCTAACATTCCTCCCCCTGTCCTCCATGCAGGTGAGGAAGAGGACGGTGATGAAGATGATGAAGCTGAGGGAGCCACAGGCAAACGGGCAGCTGAGGATGATGAGGTAGGAAGAGCAACCAGCCCCTTGGGGCCACCTGTGTCCCTCCTTGGAAGGCCTGGGGGCAGGAAAAGCAAGGCTGGGGGAGGCCGGGCTGGGACACTCTCCCAGCGCCTCTCTAGGGACACAGCCCAGTTCTGTTTATACACTGACCTGGTTAGTGGGGTGCCTGCTCGAGTGGATCTGCTTGCCTGGGGTTGGGTAGTCCTTGGCGGGCCATGGTGGATAGAGGTGCTCAGGGAAATGTGTGTGGCTCTGCCCTGTACCCTAGGTGAGGAGGGGACCTGAATCCCCCTTCTGCCTTGCTGCCTGCCTTAGTTTGGCTGTTACCAGCCCTGATTCCCCCCCCAATCTCTTATCCCTCGACCCGTCTCCTGACAGCTTTGCTTTTCCCCCAGGACGACGACGTCGACCCCAAGAAGCAGAAAACTGATGAAGATGACTAGGCAGCAATTTTCTTCTTCTTTCTTTTTTTTTTTTCTTTTTTTTTCCTTTTTTTTTTCTTTTTTCTTTTTTTTTTAAATAAGGAGGAAAACAAACCAACAAAAAAGGCCAGCGCGTCCTCTTCACCCTTGGGACCCCCTTCCCTCCCTTTGCAGCCCCCCACACAAACGCACGCCCTTCCTCCCCCCTCCGCCGTGGTCATCCTCACCAAGTAGAGTGAACCCCGTCCCCGCCCCCTGGCGCGGCGCTGCCACTCGACCAAGCTACACAACGATTCGCCCGTTAGCGGGGAGAGAAACCCCCCCTTCCCCCACAGACCCCCTCCCCCCCAAGCACCAAAACTTCAAGGCCCTGCTTTCTTTCTTAAAAGTACTTTAAAGGAGAATTTGTTTGTATTTTTTATTTACATTTTATATTTTTGTACATATTGTTAGGAGGTCCGCCATTTTTAAGTGATCTCGGATTGACCAAAAGGGGGGCTTTGAAGTGTATATCTCTCTTGTTACCTGTCTCTGACTTTACTTGTGGTGTGACCAGGCCCAAACCATTATCTCAAAGGAGAATAAAACAAAACCTTGTAAAAAAATTAAAAAAAAAAAGACAAAAATGGAAAAAAAAAATTTACAATCTTATTCTGAGCATTCCAGTAACTTTTTTTGTGTATGTACTTTAGCTGTACCATAGATCGTGGTTTGTATGAGGTGGCAAGGCCAAAGATAAAAAGGTTTTCTTTTTTTGGTTTTGGTTTTTTGTTTGGGTTTTATTTTTCTGTCTATGAAGTTGCTGTTTTATTTTTTTTTCTCTTTTTTTTTGGCCTGTTTGATGTATGTGTGAAACAATGTTGTCCAACAATAAACCGGAATTTTATTTTGCTGAGTTGTCCTAACAAGGCTGCCTCCCAGCTGCTGCTTTTTGTTTTGTTTTGGTTTTTTTCATTTGTTTGTTTTTTTTTTTTTTATTTCTCCCTTTCTTTCTTTGCTTTGCACTGGGACTGGAAAGGGAGCTGGATAGGGGGGAGGGGCACAGAGGGCTGTGGGGTTGGTCTGGGGGCTGTGCCCTTGTCAGGCAGTGTGTCATTGGCTGTGCTCCCCAGGAGCTGTACCCCTGTCCCCAGCATGGCTCTGCATGGTCCTGCACTCTGGCCCGCTCGTGTGGGGTGCTAGGGTCAGGTCAGACTGGGAAACTGCTGTGATACTGGCCAGATGGGAGTGAGGAGGTTATGGGATACTGGGCAATCCTCCCTCTGCAATTGGGCTTGGTGGGGATCGTATTTGGCTGGTGCAGTGGAGATAAATTTGTCCTTGGCACATCTGTTGTGGGCAGGTAAACCTCTGGGGGATGGTGGGTGCTGAGGCCATGTGTGTCTCCCTGTCCTTGAGCTGACAGGGCAGCACAGGCTGGTTCATGGCTCACTGGCAGTGGGATTGGAGGCTCGGCAGGGATTAAATTCAGCCCCAAGTGGTCCCTTGGGGATGCTTCAGCCTGTACCAGCTTCCCAGAGACTTTGGGGTGCCCAGTTAGAAGAGGTTTGGTGATGGGACCCTGGAGGCAGGCTGGGCTTTGTCCGTATTGTTAACCAAACTGCTGTAACATTGCTTAGACCTCTGCTGCTCTGCTAACCTTCCTCCAACTCATTTTTCCTCCCTCCTCTAGGGTGCTGGAGATCAAAATAGCTCAGTCTGTTCTGCCAGGTGTGTGGAGACTGGTTTGCAGGGACCTACCTTGTGTCTGCCTCTCAAACTCTCTCCCTGGCTCCATTGAGGCCTCTTTCCCTGCTGACCTGAAGTGCTGCCAGATGGTCTTGTTTCCTTCCACCCTGCAATCCCAGCAGTTAGCACTGAGATACTAGGGGAGGTGACTTTGATTCTTAAAAAAGAAGAGGAACTACCATGCATCTCATCTGCTGTCTGCAAGGGTCTCAGTGCCTCCTCCCTGGGAGCAGTTGGGTCACTTAGATCTGCATTGACATCTGTGGCAAATAAGCTCAAAAATGTGATTCCTGTCTTAATTATCCAACTGTGGGTGGTGCTGGCTGATTGCTTGTACTCCCTGGATGGAGAGGACCCTACCCCAGCCTGCCTCTGCCCCAACAGGCTCTTGGGGTGCTCACAGCAGGGCAGGAGCCAGTGCTAGGTTGGATTAGCTGGTGCTAATCTGGGGGACATGACAACATGGGAGCAGCAAGCAGTGCTGTCAGGTGTCTTGAGTGTCACCCTACAGCTGGGTGGTGCTTTGCTGTGTGTTGCTGGCAGCTGTGTATGTGTCCTCACCATGGCCACCCTGGGATGAGCTTTGATATGATGTGGGATCTTCCTCTTTGCAGCTTTGCCAGGCAAATTATTCAAACTGGTTCCTGCAGCTGGAGAGCCAGTGAGAGCAGGCTCTGCAGGGTACTGAAACCTGGGGGCTCTGCACATACATCTGGTGTGAGGCCCCCAACAGGTAGATTTTGGGGAGCTGTGGGCCTACTGCCCCCACTGCAGAGCAAAACCTGGCCTGCAGCCCCCCAGGACCTGGGGGTCTGGATTAGTAGGGTGGTCTTTGCTCAGGTATGTAGAATATGGGGTAAAACTGCTGCTGACTGGACAGGCTGGAGATGGGTGGTGCTCAGAGTGGTAGGGGCTCAGAGAGAGCAGGCCAGGGGGAGCCCCCAGCTCCTGGTCCTCACCCAGCTGCCATGAGCACCATAGCCCATCAAGCACTGCTCTCTTGCCTTCAGCTGCACAGGGCAGGCCAGGTGTTTTTGTGTTCCAGCTCTTACCCCTCAGGGCTGGGTCCTGGGGGGTCTGGCCATGACCCTGTTGCCCCCTGCCCTGGGACCTGTTCCTGTGCTGAGTTGCTGCCCCGGGCACAGAGCAGGGTCGGGGGAGGAGCCAGTCCCAGCACTGGAGACTGAGACTGGGCACAGCTCAATGCATGGGCTGCCACAGGGATGTGCTCCCCACCCCCTCCCCCAGACCCTCCAGGCCACCCAGCCCCAGCCAATCCCCATGCACTGGTGCAGCATCTCAGCCAATCTCACACTGCTGCCTCTCCCTCACTTCCTCCTCCCTCCATCATGCTGCCTCCACCAATCACAGCCAAGCAACACTGAGCCCTGACCAATCCCCCTCTGCCACCTGGTGCTTCTCTCGAGCCAACCACGTGCTACCACCTGCCTCTGCTGCCGTATTACCCTTTGCAGCAGCAGCTGTCCAATCACAGGGTGAGGGAGATTGATCTGAACCAATCCAGAGCTGCCATCTGTCAGCTGTCCCAGCCAATCAGGGACAGCCACACCCCACCAAGGGGTATAAAGGTCTCTCAGTGGTGATGATCCCCCTGTGTTTGGGACTATCTGAGCATGCTGGAGTGATGGTTGTTGAAAGAGCCTCCCGCCTGGAAGGTGCTGGAGGGGGTGCAGGCTTGAAGGTGATTCTTCATTTCATCTGGTGCCTGATGCCACATGGGGCCTTCCAGGTGAATCCAAAATGCTGCAGGGATTGCTCACCTGGATGATGAGATAGGGACCGGGAGCAGCAGGTTCCCCTCAGTAAGAGAGGAGTTGCAGGAGTCATGCCAGCTGAAGTCTCCTCCAAGGATCTTAGAAATTACCTCCCAGGTGAGCTGGCCTTCCTGGGGAGCCATACATGCCTCTGGCATGCAGAAGATTATCTCCACCACTGCCTCGTAACCAGGAGCCAGAGTCTGTAGGGGGTCAGTGCCGTGAGACCAGAGCTGAAGAACATGTGGCCATCGTGAGCCTTCGGGCACAGTGTCGTGATGCTGGGTCCCTCATCTAGCGTTTCACAGGTTGCGTGTTCAGTGGTAACCTGCAAGTACTACTTGTGTTGCCACTTGCCTCCAGATGTGTTATCGTGGGTGATCTGAATCCCAGTTGGACTGCTGATCACACTGGTCCTGGACACCATGGAGACAGAAGGCTGAAGCTGTTCTGTGATGTGCTAGCTGGCTGCTGACCACTGAAGGTAGCCCAGGTAGCTCCCAAACATAGCCCTCAGGAGAGCTGCAGTTTGCCTCAGATGAGCCTGGAAGGACTTAGGCTGTACCATGGTGTACAAGTGGCCACTTCAACCAAGGACATCCCTTCCCAAGGACTGCTGTGGATGGACCTCAGTGGGAGCAACAATTCATAGATGTCCTGCATGTGGCTGAACAACCAGGTGAATCAAGAGCAACTTCCACGTGGTTGGCCTGAAATGCAACGCACCAGTGAAGCTGAGCTACCAAAGGTCATAGCCAGTGTAACCAGTGGGACTGAGCCCATGTCCTGCAGTGAATGGGCCTGGACCAGCAGACCTAACTCCAGTCCTGACCTGCCTGTAGTAGGTTAGGACCTGTTTCATCAGTTCAGGCTTGTCGTGCACCAGCTGTAGCTTTCAGTTGGCCTCATCCAAAACTCTTCTTGTTGTGTCTTGACAATCTTAATGAAATTTGGAGCGCCTTGAGGGCTTGGTGGTGAACCTGCCTGTGGGGAATGCAGCACTTGGACTCCAAACTAGACACTGGGATAGTTAGCAACTTGGGTAGATAATTGTCATCTACTGAAGAGTCTGATGAGTAAAACTGCCTTCCCAGCACAATGCCTCAAGATCACAGACACAGAAGTGCTTTTGGGGCATTGCTGTTGAAAATGAAGAGCTATTCCTCTGGCAGAGCAATTACCACTTGGCTCAAGGTTTGAGATGTCTCAGGGCAGACCACTCATGAGCAGGCTGGGGAAACCTGGGACCATGGGCCAGTCTTGGCTCAACCCACATAGCATAGATGCACCTCCTAAGTGGTCTAGGTATGTTTGTGTTCTTGCCCCGAGAGCTGTCTGGTGTGGACAGGAAAGCCTAGCCCATGCTGAAGAGATGTGAGAGGTCTAGCTCCTGCTTCATCCTTGGCTGCCTGTGCTGCACAGCACACTCCCCTCGGTGGGCTGGGGCAGCCTGATTTAACAGTCTCCAACCCAGTAAGCCATGGAGAGCAGAAACCTAGCTGGATGCTGACCCCTGCTGCTGATCTCCTTGTGGCCACTATGCCAGCCCTTCCCCGACCTGGGGTGGGAGCCTCGGGGAGGCAGCAACGCTGGGGTGCCTGTGGCAATTCCTGTGAACACACTGGAGGACACACCTTCATCCTTCCCTGCACTGATGGCTGCTCTGCCTTTCCTGGCTGAGTTGATCTCTCCAAAGGGCAGGAGAGCAGGAGGAAGGGCTGTGGGGAACCCTTGGCTTTGCATACTACAGGGAGGGCTGTGGTTCCTGTTCACGGCTGGCTGGGGAGCTCCAGATGGAGGGGTGGGAGATGACCAGGGTTGGTGGGATCAGAGGCCTCTCTTAGTGGTACACCACTTGTGACCCGGGAAGAGACATGAGAGGAAGCAGTGAGTGCCACACTTCAGAGCAGATGGGCACCTGGAGAGGTTGTTGTTTGCCATCTGTAAGAATCACAGAGCAAGGGAGGCAGCTGCAGGATGAGAAAGCTCAACTCAATTAGCCCTTGGAGAAACCACAGGGATGGAGACCTTGGGCTGTAAATGTGCAGGGGTGTGTTCTTTGCATCTGTCTGTTCCTGCTGAGGTGGGTGGCCTGCAGGTGAAGGGTCTCTGCCTCTCCCTGTGTGCCGGTTAGGTGGGGATACGTGTTCTCCAGCTCACTTTGGGTACAAGAGTATCCTGGGCTCTGTGGGCACCTCTCAGGTCCCCTCTCTGTTGCTGAAGACTCCGCAGACTCCCGGCCCTGCTCTTTCATGGAGCTGGAAACCAGCACCCTTGCTTCATGACTTAGGGCAGGAGGTACAAGGAGAGATGCAACTTGTGCCAAAAGCTGGAGATGTGGATGCTCAGTTGGTGCGTGACCCCTTGGCAATGCTGAGGACAACACATAGCAAGTATGAGCCACCCACTCCCTGGCCAGCAGTGTGGTCACTGCCAGCTCTCAGATGCACAGGCAGAGAAAGAGTGTGGCTCCAAGTTGCTTGGCTAGAGTGGTAGGGACCATGGTCCCGCATAGGGCTGGGGAGCCCGCTGAGCATGCCTGGGGTTGGCTCCACCACCAAGCGAGGCCCCAAAGGCAGCACAAGGGCTCAGAGTGGCTCCCAGCTGCTGTAGAGTGCTCTAGTGCCAGGGCACAGGGCCAGCAGCCCAGACCCACCCCCGCAAGCCAAACACCAGCCATTGCAGGGCTGGCTCCCTGTGCTGGGAAAAATCCCCTTTAGCCCTGCTTATCCCCCGGGGACACCCCCAGAGCAGAGGGCTGTCCCTGGGATGGACTGTGGGAGCCAGGCTGGAGCTCTGGGGCAGTGTCCTGAGCAGTGGTCAGGAGCAGGGTTGTGGGGCTCTGCTGTGGGAAGGGGCAGGCGCTGGAGCTCCCTGTCCCTGGTGCTGCACTATGGGATGGCTATGGGGTACCCCATAGAGCAGAGCGGTTCCCAGCAAGGGCTGGGGGCTGCGTTTGGCTGTGGAAAGCTCCACTGGGCTCTTAGCCATGATCTCGGGCCCTTGGGGCTTCCTGAGCATCCCTCGGTTTGTCATGGGTAGGGCCGAAAGCAGGCTGAAGGCAGGTGCGAGGCACGGAGGTGTCGGTGCCCGCGGGAATGGCTGGGACACCTCACTCTATGGCAGGAGCAGCCCCGGTCCTACCCGTGTGCACGTCGGTGTGCCCGAGAGCTCCGTGCTGGCCCGAGGCTCTGCACGTCTAGCCCGGCGGTGCGACGGCTGCTGCCGTCGGGTAGCGCTGCTGTCACGTCCCATCCCGGCTGGCTTGCCGGTCTACCTGGCCTGGGGCTGATGGGCCCCGAGCTGGCCCTCGGTGGCCCTCTTGGGGTCCCGAGCCGACAGTGGAACCCAGGCCCCGTCCTCCCGCTCGCTCGGCCACCGGCGCGGTGCAGGCGCTGCGCGGTCCGGGCGCTACCGCTGTATTGCAGCACCATCTAGTGCTGCGGGCTGGGGAAGCCCCGGCAGAGCTACGGCAGCGCCGCGGGAACAGGCCACGGCTGCCCGGTGCCCGTGGGTCGTGCTGCAAAGGCCAGCCCGTCAGGAGACACAAACGGGCTGTCGGTGACGGGGATGAGCAGGCAGCAGAGCGTGTCCCCTGGCCTGGGGCAGCCAGAACTATCCATCCTCTGGGTCGCTGTTCTGGGCCAGGGAAATTCCCCCCAGGATCCCGGGAAGCATCAGGGGGCACAGATGTTCCTACTTCCTGAGCCAGATGTATCTGGCTTCAGGTGCTGTTTTTGCCACCTCCACCCATGGAAATTGTGCCTCTGCCTCCTCCTTTGCTTCTGTATTAGTCAGGTAACCTCAGATCTGTGTCCCTCAGGGTCTTCACATCGCTCTCGCGGCTTCTTCCTGCATCCCTGGTGATTTCTCAGTGCCATCTTCCATAGCTGGTGTGAGGGTGATCTATTTCCACAACTTGTCCCTCTTCCCCTTTTGCGCACTCATGGCAATGCCAGACACTTGCAGCCTGGCTTTTGGAACACCAGGAGAGCTTTCTGCAGCACCGTCCCGCTGTTCCTTTCTCCCCTTGCTCTGTGTCCCCTCTCAGCTTGTCCCACCTCCTGGGTGCCTGGCTCTGGGAGAGTGGACAGGATTTTGGCACAGGGAGGGTGGTGAAGGCAAGATTTTGGCACCTACCTGGATGCCAAAAGAACGGGATGCTCGGCAAGGGAGGCAGCAGCGGTGGCTGGTCCCACTTCAGTTCTGCGGCAGGGTTGCTGGTGGGGAGCGCTAACTGTCTGTGGATGTCAGGGCTGCAGTGGAACGAGGTGGGTGCTGAGCTCCAGCAGAGATCACACCCAAGTCCCATGTCAGTGAGGGCAGGAGGAACTGGGCATCTTGGACTGAAAAGTACCCTTTGGGTCCTGTCTCTGCCCCTGCTGCCCTCATGTCTTTGGGGACAGATGGGTTGTGCCCAAGGCACTTGGCAGCCCTAAAGCCTCTGTGTCCCCGCAGTCCAATGCCTGGCTCGGGCTCCGTCTGCACTGTCCTGGTGACCCAGGAGCACGAGCTGTCTCGTCGTGTCCCATCCCTACCACTCCCCTCCCTGAAACGAGACAGAGGAACCTGAACCTTCCCAACCCTCCTGTCCCCCTCCCAGCACTGCTGCGGGAGGTCTTAAGCCGGGTGAGGTGGGACGAGACCACGCCGACATTGCGCCGCAGCCCGTCCTGCCCCGCGCTGCCCGCCCTGCCCCGCGCCGCCCACGCCCACGGGAAGGTAAGAGTAGCGAAGCAGGCGCCGAACGTAACGTGGCCCCGGGCTGTTTGCGCGCCTTTTGTTCGCCAGTAACCTTCGAGAATCAGCTAATTAACTGCATTAGGACAGCTCCGCTTCCCCGCCTGAGCGTTATTAGGCAGGGCAGATCTGGGGCACCGCGCCAGCGGGAGCCCCAGCCGGCTTTGGCAGACGGTCAGGCAGCTGCTAGCACCCATGGCAGCCAGGAAAGGTGCCTGGGTGGCACCTGGGGTGGGTAACACCCTAACGGGTTGCTGGCAATGGGCAGCGAGAGTGTGAGAGACCGATGCTTGCTGTGTGGTGGGGAGGAGCTGGCCCTGTTCCCCATCTCCCTCCTCACAGAACACAGGCCCATGCACCCAGCGTCAGGGTCCCACCTTGAAGCCAGCCCTGTATCCTGTCAGTGGGTGTTTTGCCATAAGCCGTGGCTGTGCTTTGGAGAGCCTCTAGAGTGTGACAGACCCCAAAACCACACAGAGCTCCCCTAAAGCCAAAAGCATGTTGTGCATCACCCTCCTCTGGTGCTGCCCTGCTGCTTTTACCCAGCGGCTGTGCAACACCCCAGCTTGTTGATCTCCCAGGTGAAGACCTGGCTGAAGGGCAGTGAGGATGAAACTTGCCTTTTACAAGCTTCACCTCAATGTCTCCGTGTCAGCTGCTCAAGGTTGTGCCCAGCCCAAGGTCTCACCTGCTTATCCCTCCTTTCTTCCCCCACTTCCCAATGTGCCTCTGCAGTCTCTGACTGCATATCCAGGCTCTGCAGGACTGCCCTGCCCTCACCAACAGGTTCCTGCGGGCTGCCAGGGACATGAGGGGCAAGCCCCATGTGGCAACCATCTGGCTGGCAGGGAGCAGCCTCCTCAGCTCGGTTCCTGCCCCGAGGCTCCAGCAGAAACA
This sequence comes from Corythornis vintsioides, assembly GCA_025447755.1. Classification (NCBI taxonomy): domain Eukaryota; kingdom Metazoa; phylum Chordata; class Aves; order Coraciiformes; family Alcedinidae; genus Corythornis; species Corythornis vintsioides. Next base: position 45,713 of record JAOEGS010019493.1, on the reverse strand, counting down.
AATGCTGTGTGTGTGTGACTGGAAGGTGCTCACACTTCCGTGGGAAATGCTGAGGCCAAAACACACTGGCCATGAACAATGAGCTGGGGAAAGCCACGGCTCTCAGCTGGGGTGCACCTGTAGTGGCTGTGGCTGCCAAATTCACCCAGTTCTGCCAAATCCACCTGGGCTCTGGGAAAGACCCTGTGTGGTGAGAGGCTCCTCATCTGGCCTAGGCATGTCCTACCCCCCCCATAATTGCCCCGCTTGCCACCATGGAGCCCTCCCCTTGTGCAGAGCCTGATGCATGGACCAGACTCGGACTAATTTTCCTGCCCACTCCCCGCAGCTGAGGCTGTGAGTTTCCAAATGGAACTTATTTTGTGAATAAAAGGGGCAATCACTGTACTGCTCTCCACACCTGCTGGTCCCCTCACCTGCCTTTGCACAGAGGATGCCATGGGGCTGGCCTCGGCACAGAGCCACCGTGGGCATGTGGCTGGGTGGTGGCAGTGGTGACACACACCCCAGAACTCCAGCTCCGTGCTCGCTCTTTCCAGCCCCTCTTTTCTCTTTGCTGCCCCGGTGCCCACAGCCCCGTGCCAGGGATGCAAGAGCTGCCCATGCCACACTTAGGCCCTGGGGATGGGCTATGCTGAGGGCAGTGCCTTGGCTGCCCCTTGCCTCCTGACCCTTCTCCCAAACCCCCCTCAGCCCCACGGGGAGGGACTGCAGCTGCCTGCGCCAAGCATGGGCTCCTGCCCTTAGCACCTTCATCTGAATTTTGGGTGGTGTCTGGTCAAACCATCCCTCCTTGCCCTACCAGGGCCCTTCTGCAGGCTGGATCCGGCTCTCTGCTCTCCCCAACCCCCAGCATTTGCGCCATCGACTCTTTTAAGGGCGGTTGAGCCCCCCACTGGGGAATGCTGGGGCGGACTGGGCAGTGCTAGGGGAGGACTGGCAGCGCCAGGTCCGGGGACAGGAGCGGGTTAACTGCCAGCTATTTCCCACGGAGCCACTTGAGGGCGGCAGTGACCCGCCGCGCAGCTGCTGCCGCTGGGCTGACCAGCTCCAACTGGGTGAACTGGGCAAACTGGGACAGTCCGGGCCAAGCGGTCGCGGACAGGAAGAGAAGGGGCTTCGCAGGTGAAAGGAGATACCTTCTCCCTGCCTCTACTAGATACCTTCTGTGTGTCTAGTAGAGCATCTGTCCTAGAACGTGCCCTAGTACCTGCTTTCAAGATGCTTTATTTCTATTTTCACAGAATCACAGAATCACAGAATGTCAGGGGTTGGAAGGGACCCCGAAAGATCATCTAGTCCAACTCCCCTGCCAGAGCAGGATCAACTAGACCAGATCATATAGGAACGCGTCCTGGCGGGTTTTGAATGTCTCCAGAGAGGGAGACTCCACAGCCCCCCTAGGCAGCCCATTCCAGAGATCTGTCACCCTCACTGTGAAAAAATTCCTCCTCATGTTTGCATGAAACTTCCTATGCCTCAGCTTCCACCCATTGCCCCTTGTCCTGTCATCGGGCATCACCGAGAAGAGCCTGGCTCCATCCTGCTGGCACTCACTCTTTAGAAATATACATGATGGCACCCCTCTGTCCTTTTCTCCAAGCTAAAAAGCTCCATTTCCCTAAACCTTTCCTCATAAGAGATGCTTTCCCGTCACCACAACACATCCTGGGGCAGGGCAATTGGTATTAGATCTCTCCTTTGTGGGACAAAAAGGTGTAATTTTTAAGCTCATGGTTAGCTAACATGAAAATGTCAATGGAGACATGGTAAACTTCACTAGTTGAGTAACAACTGTTACAGCCCACACCCCCTGCAGAAGTTGATCTACACTGTCCTTCAGGGTGTTGACGACTTCTGACGTGCTTGTGTGGCTCTTTGGGATGTGCCCTCCCTCTCTGCAACGCTTCTGTAGGTATTTTGGTAGGCACTCTATTTTCTCCTGGATGTGAGTCGCCCTGTGAGTGACCATGTGGGTGACACTTGTGGATTTACAGTATGTTGCAACATATGTCCATCGCTTTACAGCATGATCAAGGTCCAAGGATACCTGGGCACTTCAGAAAGGTACCAGGATCATCTGTTGGCATGAAAGCCTCTGAAATCTTCAACATGACCAGAAATGAGTATGCCAAAGTTAGGATCTTCTGAGGGAGGTAGAAATCCCACTGCTTGATTCACTTTCCAATTCACACAGGCAGCCAGAAGCTTGTAACCTCCACAGTCTTTTCATTTGTTTTGGGTAACAGAAACAAGTTTATTTTGGAGCCAATCATCTCTCCCTGACTAAGACTTCAGAACATAGCCTTGAGCATTTTTTCCTTTTTGGACACCATTAGTCTCTCTGATGGAGATCATGGTCACTGGGTGTCATTCGTGCTGGTGCAGAAGGTACTTTTGGTAGATATCTGTATAGTGACCTAGGATGGGTCATGCTTGCTGAGCAGATGCTGGTCTGCAAGTCTCTCAGGCTGAAATCCATTAGTAAGGTCTCCTGAGAAAGCTGCTGCAATGGCTAATGCTCTTCTCATGGGGATTAATAGTCCCACTTCAACTCAGCTAAAACAAATGATGCTGTATCCCTCCCACAGACACCCAGTGGCTGTATTTAGGAGCTGAAATGATGCATTTCATCTCCCTGTGACACTCGAGCATCTCAAGCACAGCCACAGGCCAGTCTGACCAAGGTGTCGAGCAATCATAAAGCTGCTCCTTTTGTGTAAGGGCAGCAGCTGGAAATGGCCCTTCCCCGGGATTTACATGTACTAGAGCTAATTGTAAAGGACAAGAGGGAGCAGTGGTGCTTGGGCCCAAGAAGCCTGTCATAGCAAAATCATAGAATGTTCGGGGTTGGAAGTAATGTAGAAAGATCATCTAGTCCAACCCCCCTGCCAGAGCAGGATCACCTAGACTAAGTCACCCAGGAACACATCCAGGCAGGTCTTGAGTGTCTCCAGAGAAGGAGACTCCACATCCTCCCTGGGCAGCCTGTTCCAGTGTCTGTCACATCACCATGTGCCATTAAACCTGCCCATGCAATGGGGATTGTTGGAACCAGCAACAGCAGCCACAGCTGCTCAGCCCAGCACAGGACTGGTGCTGGTGGGCTCAGGGGAACAAGGACTTTCTGGGGGGGTTGGAGCATCCCCAGGAACTTGGAAAAGCAGAACAGCATGCAGCTCTGCTCAAGAAACCTGGGCAAACAGGACAAGCTGCCCTGAAGGACTCAGACAGAAATGAGGCCAAGGAGAAACCTTGGTCAGAGCAGTCAGGAAAACTCCTGTGTGGTCAACTGCAGGAAGAGCCATTTAACTAGGCCATGTGGCTGTGGGAGAAGCAGGGCGATGGAGAGCTCTGTTCTTGCCTCTGGCTTGAGGGACAGGAGTCTGTGCCTGCTGTGAGGAGATTCTGTCACAGAAAGGAAAACACACAGAACCAATTTCTTCCCTTCTTTGGACGGTAGGAATGTTTTAATTGAGAAATTTGTTTTAATTACATTATGTGTTATCACAGTCTATTTTACAAGTAAGAGGATGCGTGGACCAATTACACAGAAATCCAGTGAAAGGATAAAACCCTACATCATGAGAAAAATGAAAAGGTTAACTTATTCCCTCAAAAATGAACCACATGGAGAGTTTGGTGTGCGTGGAAATAGGAGATCACACCAGGATCCAGAGAAGTACAAAGGATGAGACTAACAATTTACAGTATTGGTTCTGCATGACCATCGTTTGCCTGTGTTCAGAGACAGCCTCTACTCCCCAGTGCATCGCTGAGCAGATGGTCCTGTCTCTGAGGGTTTGGTCTGGTCTTGTCAGAGGAGAAAGCAAAATAACTGATGGGCAAAGGTCACAACCCACGTTGAGCTGGTCCCCAGGGTCACCGCCTACAGGAGTGTCTTCCACTGGATAGTCGGGGGGGTTCTGCACCAAGAACTGTGTGGAGGAAAACTAAAACAGCTCCAAAAAGCCCCATCTCAAACGTAGAAAAGTCTCACTCTGGAAGTGCTTACAAGAAGATCATCATCATAGAATTTGGTTTCTATAATAACATTACCACTGCGGGAGGAAAAGAGGAGAGAGGAGTTAGGAGAAGTCACATGCAGCAGCAAACCACTGCTCCTGTGGCTGCTTGGCCAAGCTGGGCTGATGCTTTACCCCCGCAACATGAGCTTTGGATTGGAGCACCTGCCCTGCTCCGGGGCCTCGGCTGAAGGATCTCCCACCACATACCACGTGGAGCAGTTCCCCCACCCCTCCCTGCCATTCCATTCTGGGCACAGCACCAGGCAGGCTGCAGGGAGTGCTAACAAACAGCAAACCTCTGCTGGCTTCTGTGGCTAAAAATAAATGAGCAGTCCCAATACCTTCAGGCCCCTCTCTTTGGCAGGGAATTGTGAAAACTGATGGGTTTGTTTGGTTTTTTTTTAATTCCCTGTACCAGTCCTCTAGTGCTGAGCAACTTAAACTACTTCAACCAACTTAACACATCATTTCCCTCAAGCAGTGCTTAAATGCAAACACACAAGCCTATTTTATACAAACTGCAATGGAAATGTAGATTTGGATGTGACAAAAGCTCTGATGATTTAACTTGCTGACTTTGAGATTCTGGTAGACAAAAGAAAGAATTTTGGGGCCATTATAACACCTGGACACCTGAGCAGTGTGACCTAACCATGTCTAAATAACCTGGCTCTTAACAACTACAGCATCTCCACTTGGAGACACTGTGACACTGGCAATTCTGAATTTGACAGGAGCTTGAGGTTTTTGCTGTGGTGTGGACAGGGCTTGAACTAAAATTATCAGGAAACGTTCACAGTCAGTGTGGGAATCCTTTCTGCAGACTGCCTTGGTTAGCACCAAATACCACATCTCCATTCTCTCCTGATACAGAAACACTAAGACCAATGTGAGGTCTTCGGGAGTATCAGAAAGTGAAGGGTTATCCAAGTTTTGGTAGCTGAAAAACTGGTGACTTCTTTGGGCTAGTGATTCTACTGAAAAGCCTCAAGAATGACAACTCCATGAACAGGAGAGAGACTTGGGTTGCCCATGGCAAGTGGCCAGATGCTGTGGAAAGCATGGGACACTGGAAAGTCATTAAGGTCACTTGAGAACTGGACTCCTAGTCCTGAAAATGCTTTGATTTCCCAAGATGGTCAAAACCACCTTGTCAGCTGTCTTTGTTTCTTTACTCTGATTCCCAAATCTGGTTCCTCCTATACTAACTGAAAGCTACCAGCTCTGGGAGCCATGGACATGTGTAGCACTTAGGGTGTGCTAGGGAGCAGTCTTGGAAAACTGGTGCTCTCTTCTGAGTCTACTGTCTATTCGAAACATGCTGTGAATAGAAATCAGTGACAGTAGTTCCCATCCCAGTGCCTTCTCTATGCAACTGGCTTTCCTCCAGACAGGGAATGAGGGAAAATACTGGAGAGGGAGGTCTTCCAGAGGACACAGTGACCTTGCAATGAGACTGCCTGCTCCCTGTCTGCCTCTTGCTGGCAGCAGGATTCCCATCCCCTTCTGTCTCTGCTGGCAACATGCTCTTCATGTGCCTGCCAGCACCCATCTAGCACTGCAGAGAGGGTGGCTTTTTGTCAGTGATTACAGCTTCCCAGGGGCCTTTTCCATCATCCCACCACAGCCTGTGCCTTGCTGTCCACACTCAGAGCAATGCCCAGCACACAAGAGTCTGACACCAGTTCCATGGAGTGCTGACCAGCTCAGAAGGCAACATGCAAAGAGTGGCCAGGATGAGACATTTCTGAGGTGTGTGAATCCCATTGTGGGTGGCTGTAAAATGACTGTTTCCTACCTGTTAAGGGTGTTGTATCCCCAGATACAGCTATAGGACTAAAGGCATATCTCATGATCCAATGTAAAAGACACAAAGCTTGGCAAAATGGTACAGTGGTGAGACGAGGGCTAGAGCAGCTCTGATGTGTGCTACACTGCATGAAAAACAGCCCCTTGGACAAGAGTCATGGAGCAATAGCTGGATTTGAAAATGACCCAAACAACCCTTTTTCTTTTTTTCTGGACGTAAGGCACATTAAGCTGCACAGCATTTTAAAATCCTTTCACGGCTCACCTTTCAACAAAATTAAGCAACTCTAATAAAGGATCAGTTCCACCTTCTCCAAACTTTTATTGCTGTATTAATGCAAATTGGACCTATGGGAGAGCAGGTAATGAGGTTGGCTTAGCCCCTTTTATCTCTCAACAGCTAAGAGTAGTGAGAGTGAATCAGAGTTGGTAGCAGTTCCCTCTCCTCATTCCCACTGTAGCCCCCAAGGAAATGCCACACATGGCTTTTTCTCTGCCTGCTCTCTTGAGTTTGTAAGCCCAAGGCACTCACGTTAAAACGTTAGCTGGCATCATCTGTGATTCAGGTGCTGCCTCTATCAAGGACTGCCAAGTGTTTGTGGAGTTAGGAATCACAAAACCGAATTCAAAGAACCATTCTGCAAAGTAAAAAGAAGATCCAGAGGCATTTGAAAGAAGATAAAATCCACAAATGGTCCTTTTGCTATTCACCTGACAGGCTGGGGAACTCCCTACACTGTCCTGCCAACATTTGCCATTTAAATTACTTTGTACAGTTTACAGTGCACTGAACTCTGCCCTCCTCCTAATAGCTGATGGTAACGACAAAGTCACACCACTTCCTTAACGTTCAGTGGAAATTTCATCACACCTAATTGGAACTGGGAAACCACACTGTCACTCTTGCAGACATGCCCCAGATACAGCTGGGACTAGGTGTACAACTGGTTGCCCAAAAGACAAGAAGCCTGATGTTCTACCTCCCCCCTCCTCCACCCCAGATTAAGAGTAATACTGTAGTGAGGGTAATCCAACATGCAGCTCTGGAGCCACACGGAGTGTCTCGGTAGCACAGCTGTAACAAAGGAAACCAGAGGTTCCTTTATTCCATCCACCAGGCTGGTGGTGGCCAGCACTAGGTGTTTCTGAGGAAGATACAAGAATCCCCATCAGGGGTGACTCTAGAATAACCCGTTTCTTTGCCTCAGGCAGCCCGTGGTGGATTTATGCCCTGAAGCACGATTACCCAGATTTTTTGCTTACATAACGAAGTGTTAATACACTTATGAAATGCTATCCCTAATACTGTGGCCCATTAGTCCTGACAAGATGAGAGCTTCAGTGCTACTCTGAAAAATTAAAATCACCATGTTCAGCCCATTTTAGCTCCTCTAATCCCCACCAGCACACAGACCAGATGCATACCTTCTAGACACTGCCCTTTGAAATAAACTTTCTGTTCCAGTCGGAATTTTTCCATTTGCTCTGCTGAGGAAAAGTTTAACTCCCGAGACACTGCTTTGCATTTCAGGATTTTTTTAGGAACTCGAGCTGTGAAACAGATAAAGGAGCATTATTTGGATATAATAGAACAAACCCAGTTGCTTCAGGTGCTATTATAATATACTTTGAAAGAATGATCAGTTCTAATACAAGATCACAGTAGCTGGAGAAATGCAAACACAAAGGACTTTGTTTTTACAACTGTAGGGGTGAAATCTAGGAGGTAAGTTAAGCACCTTGCCCAGACCCAGAAATGAAACTTGTGACAGAACCAGGGATATAACTCTGATCTCTCAGGCTCTCAGTTCTTAGTTGTTTGTTCTTAAACCCCACGATTTTTCAAGTCAAAATACAAGATGCAACTTAATTTTTTACTTTAGAAAGTGTGCTGAAGACCACAAGCCACTGAAGGGCTGCTGAGAACACCAAGTGTATTAGCCCTTCTCACTTCTCCTTCCCCCTCAGACTGTGTATCCCCAGTAAACCACAAACAGCAGTTTCCCAGCCCAGCAGCTCCATCTCGGCCGACACACAGAGCTCTGAGGTCACCCTGTAAAACTGCACCAAATGTCTGTTCCCCAAGTACTGAGACTCACACAGGCAGTAAAGTCAGTACTAAACCAGAGTTTAAAAGAGAGAGTAATTTGGCATTCCAGGGTTTCTGGGCTCCTGCAGTGGGTGAGACACCAACAGTAAGTGTCAAACTGTACCTGCTAGATATTTCATGAGGCTTTTTTTTTTTTTTTTGAGGTGGAGGAGTAAGAGAAGGGACAGTTTGGGAACACTGATTAATAGGCTGAAAGGTCCTGATCAGGAGAATACAGGGGGGAGTCAATACACTAGAAATCTCCCAAGCCTGTCATGCTTCAGTGGTGTGATTGTACACAATCCCTCCTGGGCATTAGAAAATGTTTCACCTAAATTTGTTAGAAATAAAGAGGGGAGGGAATACAGCTGACGTGCTTTATGAGCCAAACTGTTCCTCCATAGAGGGTATACCAAAGCATCTATAAACAGCCAGAAGGCTGCTGTTTGATAAAAGGAAGAGTCTACTAAACCCCAGGCAAATCCCTCTGATGTAGAACAGTTTAATTGAGTAAAGACCTGGGTATGAAACTAGAGAGGTGGAGAGTCAGGGAATTTAAGCTGCCACCCTATCCCATGGAGAAGTACACAGCCCATGGTTTAAAAAAGAAAGAAGTGTAGGGGAAGTATTTTAAATATAAAAGCCCTATAATTATTTTTAATCTTTGTTTTTAGTAGTTTTTGTTTTGTTTTGTTTTGTTCTGCAGCTAGAAATCTGCATGGCACCATCCTTTACTGCTCTCACAAGTACAGACTACAGCCTGGTGTGAATAAACATCCCTTTACAGTTAAGTGCAAAATGACTTTGTTAGAACTATTCTGCAATTTAGTAATTACTTTTCTTTCATCCCCAAGACAGACTGCTGAGAATGTTTACTTCAATACTGTAAAACTACAAAATAAAAGGTTACTTTTAATAAAAGTAGGATTGTGTAGTCTTTAAACCCCTGATCTAGATATTTTAATTGATATTTATTCCATCAAGCAGAAAATTTTAATTGAAATTATTCTGAACTCATTTTACTTTTATATCTCTTTGTTTTGTTTTGGTGGTGTTTTTTTCCATTAAAAAGATAGAAGTAAGTTTGATTCTCATAAATTAAATCAATTTTAAAACATGCTGAAATGAGGTAAGCACAGACTTCATCCTACATTTGCTACTTTTTCTTAACGTGAGGATATGCTAGAGCTGCACATTCATCTAAGCACTTACATCTTCAGCTAATGTACATTTAGTCAGATAATTAATTCTCCTTAGATTAGAAAGTGATGAACGAGCGACACATTTCTCATTTACTAAGCAAGTTATTTGGGTCCAACTGTGTTTAGTTACCAACTGAAATTCAATTAAAAAATCCACATTGTTATGTTTCATATAGCTTAATAAAACCACCGTAAATATGTGGGACATGTAAGAAAGCAAGCTATCTGAGCCAGACATTTTGGGTTTCAAACTACATCTTTTCTTAGAAAATGAAAGGATTATTTGTATGTCCTGACCGACAGCTGGCTGAGGTGACTGGGAACAGCACTGGGTGTTCTACCAGTGCTACACCTCAGCAGCTTACTCCAAGATTTGACTGTGTTTTGGAAAACACTAAACTTTACTGATTTGCATCTCCCAGTTGGCCTCCCAGTTCTGAAGGCACTGTCACTGAATTGAGCCTCCTGGGCACATGGAAAAGCTCCTGCTGTCAAAAGCTAGTTTAGATGGTTAATTCCAGTTTCAGATGTTCAGGCTGTGATTTCACTACTTCAGAGGTTTAATGTTAAGGCTTTGGCATCAATCCAATATCACATTAATATTCTTTTTATTTAATCTAAGTGGTAATAGTAAGAGTAGGTAGGAACACAGTAACATGATTTGAAATTTAAGAGTTCATTTTTTAAAGAAAACTGCACTTAAATCAAATTGAAATCCTGCTTAGAAAGTAAATAGAAGTCCTGTTTAAAGGAAATACATTTTATTCACTTTACTATATATTTCATTCTTTGCTCTGTCTAGACAGTGATTTGCCCTTAATGGCCACAGAACACACACACACAAGTACTATATGACTTTGAGACAAACATGGCCTTAATTTTGAAACAATTACTCTGTTTGACCTCCCTGTTTCTGTTGTAGGACTGCACCAGAGCTGCATTTCCTCACTCCTTCCTTAACTCATAGCTGGCTTGTCCTCCTTTGTTGGACACCTCTCTCCTTTCTCAGCCTATTTGCTGAAAATAATCTAGCCATAGCCACGAGTCCAAGAAGAAGCTTTTGCAGCACAAATTCTGAGGACTGGAAATATTTTTGGATTATTTTATTCTGCTTTCTAAAGCCTGAGTCCTCATATCTCCTACACTGTTATTTCAAGACAGCAAAGCATCACTAACCTGCGGGTTAAGAAATTTAGTATCAAACTGATGAATTACCACATTTATTTTGAAAGTTGCAGGTCAATTGCTCTCCTTCAGTTGTATATGAAGGTGCTGGAATATTTTTCTTTACTATAGGTATCTTGTAGGATAGGCACCAGTAAATATCTGCCAAGGCCTTTTGGCTGAACTGCTTATTGTTAGCACTGGTATGTGAAGGGTGTTACAGGTTAGCAAGGATGAAGTAGAGTATGCTTGGAAAATGCTCTTAGTAATCACTGAGACAGAGCTTTGCTTTCCTCTAGCTCTGACCTGCATCCTCTATGCCTGGCATCAGGCCCCTCTAGCTGAGACAACCAACTACTGGTCCTACTAATGAACCTTCCCATAAAGCAGATGGATGTTGACTGTGGACCAAACAAGTAGAAGGAAACTTGTGTCTCTTTTAAACTGGCTTTGAAATCAGGTATATTGCTGGAAGACTGCCACACTCAGTGTTTGGTCACAGATCTTCCATACACTCTCTGGGCAAAGGAGGATCTTTATATGCTGCTTGGCTCCTGCAGGCAGAACAGATTTTCCAATTTATGGGAGAGGGAAGTTCTAGAAATGCCAGGCAGAACTCAGTCCTTGATGTTTAACCAAAAATCCATCAATGTCACTAGCATAATTAAATGATCAAGTTCACTCCACTTACTGGAGAGCAGCTATGGTACTCACATAACAGAAAAGCCTTCAAAATTAATTCATTGAGGTCAGACTCTTCCCAGAGCCAAACCAAAGTTCTTGGCAAGGGACATTAACTACAATGGTGCTTTGCCAAAATAGGGAAGAGTAAGGGACAGTGAGGACAGTGCTACTCAGTGAGGACAGAAGTGGGAGGGCAACAGCCCTTCCTAGCAGTGGTAGAGGGATACGAGAGCAGAAAAAATGAGGCATGTATGACATTTTAAAGCAGAGGCCAAATTTAGCACAGGAGAATTTTAGGAAAGTTGTGGCCAGGCAAGGTATGTGTGTAATTCACCACTGCTTCTCTCTTTGACCTCTACCTGGACTAAACCCTGTTGTTATACTGAGAGAAGTCAATATATTTTTATAATTTTTCATTTTCAATTTTCATTTTTTTCATTTTCAACCAACACTCAACCTTGCAAGGGCTGGCCTTACCCAGCTGAGCTACCTGCTAAGCATTGTTTAACTTGTCCCTTTCGCCAGCTTCCACCTAGGTTCTTGTGGTGGAAGCCTCAGAAGGTGTGAAGTCACAGCCAGGACATCTGTTCTTCAAAGCAGGTACAGACTTGCAACTCTAGTGACCTAGGCATGCAGCACCACCCAGCCCCAAAAGACACAGGAAAGCTCCACAGTACCTTCATGCTCCACTCCAGGTACAGACAGATCTTCTGTTCCTTGCCAGAGGATTTTCCCTGTTTCTGCATCCCGAAGGTTCATCCAATTTCTGATTGAGAAGCAGTTAAGGAAAACAAGCTATGTCCATCCCTAAATCCTGTGCCTATTATTTTTTTCTAAGCCCTGAAACAGTCTACTCTAGCTGAGTTTTAGTCATGTTTTCTCAGGAGCCCAGGGAGAAGAAACACTTTTTTCTCCCCAGAAAATAAATGAACAAACCAACTCCTGACCAGAATGAAAGAAAGAAGAGTTATATAGTTAGAGATTTAGTTTTCACTTTAGGCTGAAGTTAACCATTTACCATTTTTTTATTGCTTCTAAAGGATGTCACTGTGCTGCAAAGAAGCAAGGACATTGCTAATAACAGATAATTACACAAACAATTGCTGTTCTCCAGCATTTGAAAAATGCCAGCAGAAGAAGTGCTTCCTATGTAACACTAGAAAAAGAATCACACCAGATCAAGCCTGTTTTCCTAGTTTACAAAATATGAATATCAAGGGTTGTTCTATCACTGTTGACCTGGCAACTGCCACTCATGGGAATTCTTCTAGCTGCTGAGTGCTAGGCAAAGAGAGAACCTCTCCACCCACAGCAAGTGAGGCTGTGCCAGCTTTCAAACAACCCAGATGAGTGAATTAGTCACTAATGTCACAGGCAAGTACAAAATGCTGATCTCAAGCACACCTTTGGAAAATCTCTCCCAGAACGTAACAGAGATGCGGCAACAGCAGCACCCGGCGCCTGCCTCCGCCCCACGCCGCTCTCAACGGGAGCCGGCCCCGCTCAGCCTCCCGCTCCTCCTCTGCCGGGTGGCTCTGGGGAGGAGTCTCCAGCAGAAACGAACAGCTTGGATAGCGCAAGAGCTATGAGGCCACACAAACAGCTGCCTTTGCAGGCGTTTCCTTTTGGTGGGTTACGGCTGCACACCCTTAGTACTCGGCGCTCCCTAGGCAGGAGACTGGAAATCCTCTGGGAGCAAGCAGGGATCAACTGCTCAAGGAACTGACTGCGGAGGTAGAGGAACAGAAGAGATGGCCCAATATGGACACTGATGGAGGTATAAATAGGAGCTGTCAGAGATATGCATATTGAACTCAGCCTTTTAACACACACAGCTTCCAGGCAGACTCACACCAACTTGTCACACTGATCAAATTTTTCCAAAGCTCCAGGGAAGAAACAGATGCTTTAGCAAATTTTGCATTCCATGGTAACATTTAAGACTCTCTGTTTGAAGAACAGAAAGGAAGATGGCTGCTTCAGCACAGATGTGAGGAGCCTTTCCCTTCCTGAAGGCCAGCCAGGGTTTCCATGCCCCACTAAAAGGGCAAGAGGGAGGTGGGAAGGTGTGCACAGGCATGCATGTTACACAGGCATGGCCTTCCAGCTTCCAAAACTTAGCAACAACTTGGAGCACAGGAAGAGAGGGTAGGACATCCTGCCCATGTCCTTCTAGACTTGATCTAAACCACATCATATCTACCACTTGTTCTGGGGTTGAGCCTAAAGTGAAATGGGAAGAAGACAGAAAGCTTCATCCTTGGAAAGCTCCATATGCCACCTCTGTATCTGGGCACAATGCTGGGAAGTGGAGATCTTTCCTGAGCTAGCAAACCAAGGGAGACATAGGCTGTAGGAAGGCAAGTCCAAGAGAGAAAATGAGCAGCAGCATGGCAAGAAGAACCCACAGTAGGGGTGGGCACTTCAGGTGGTGCTGGTGGGAACATGAGAAGTCCCCAGCCAACACAATCCACAAGGAACTGTCCCAACCACAATCGACAATGTCCAAAAAAAAAAAAAAAATCACCTTTTTAAAATACATCTTCCCACAAACAAACAGCCAAACTAGCCCAGGTGAAGCTATCTGCATAGAAAGCAGTTTGCAATCTATCAAGGGAAAAATAATAAATGAGACAATCTGAACATCTCACTGACAAATTATCTTCAGAACACCCTGCCATGCACTCCTGACTATCAGCTGTACAGTAACTCAGTAAGTTGGGCACTTGATTATCAAAAACCTGTATTGCTCTTAAAGAATAATCCCTTTCAGAAGCATTTACTTTCTGTTTGTTCACTGTCGTTATCAGTGGTAGTTATGAGCTCACAGCTCTATCCATAGGCTGTGGAGTGTCAAACGGAGCAGCAAATTCCTGTGAACTGGAGATGAAACACTTCCCAGAACAGCCAACGAGCACTGAGCAGGAACAGGTCCAGTTCTGTGCTATACTAGGTACTCCAATCCAAGTGCTATACCAGTACTCTAACTAATGGACTATCTTCCTTTTTCCTTGCCATGTGTCACCTTACCTTCCTGACCCTCTTCCCTTAGCAATTTTTTGGAGTACTCTAAAATCACATTTACTATTTTCAAAGGTATTACTTTAGAAGTGCCCTTCGAAGAGCACAAGGAGTCTCACAGCTTAATTATAAACCTGACTTTAAATACATAGATACAGAGTGAAAATGTCCCACTAGTTCTGGTGAGAGAAAACACTATTGCAGACTACTGACCTGTCAGTTCTCTTTTTAAGGATTTATCTCTCAATCCAGTCCAGAAGAGATGATACCAGTTATGTTGCCATGCTGACCAATGCCAGGTATGTCAACACTTCTATAAAGTGCTATCAGACTTTATTCTGTATTGATCTTTCACTGTAAGAATAAATCCATGCACTGTGCTTTGTATCCTGACTGTCAAATTAAAGATGAAGAATAAATAAAAAGCTCAAGAATATATCCTTTCTGATGAGAGCACACAGATCAGCAATTCATGACACAGCTCCTAGAAAATATACTGTATTTAAACAACCTGGACATTGCAAACCCACGTAAATTCCACATCAGATGAATAAAGGTTTAGTGTCGGTGTGTCCAAAGGTTTTCTGGCCTAGACAGGTGCATGTGCAGGTTCAGGACATGCTTTTCCACCTTCTGCAAATAAAAAAAATGTAATCAACCTGCTGTTTGGAGTGTACAAAATATGTGGATCCAGATATATTTTAAGGGATCAGAATATCTAGCCAGTTCGTAAGTTTTTTTCCAGTATCTAAGCATCATTAAAAGGCAAGAACAAATCATCAAACCTTACAAGAGTATACATACAATCCTCATCTATTGGGAAAAACACATTCAAGAGATTAATTCTTTAAGAAAAAAATATAAATGTTTTAAAAACACAGGCATCTGAAAAAATTTCCTAAGTTAAAATTGAGATAATTTGTAAACCTTAACTGTAATGAAATTAAAAAAAAAAAGTCAAAACCCATCATAAGTGATTTTTTGGCAAGGGAATACCTGACAAAGCAGCAGCTGTACTGCTTACCTAGTTAGCAGCTTATCACACTATTTCTGTCATCTTGGATAGAGAGGCTGGTACTAGGACATACCCCAGAGCGAAGAAAATGGAGATCTTGAACCAAACCCACACACACAGTTATCTTCTAATGTGTTTAATTGGTTTAAGATTCTTCCATCCCAGCATGAGAGATATTGTTACTAAAAATAAAAAGTGCTCCATCTTCTGAGCAGCACTGGAGACCTGCAGGCAGGATGAAGAGGGCATTTTAAGTATTATTGAAAAGGAGAAAGTAAATTAATATAGGTTTAACACAATTACTCTTTTTGAAGCAGCTCATGTCAAGACACCTGGCAGGGGTAGCTAAGGAGAGCAAGTAGAGAGCCAGACAGTTACAGCTTTGTGAAGTTAATATATATATGAAAGAAAAGGAGGAACAATACCATATTCTTAATTCAGCCTCTCATTCTAAAATAACAAGAACACTCTTTATCATCATTAGTTTTCATTCTCATTGTTTCTGTAGGAAACAATGTCTGATCTAAAACTCAATAGATCAAATGCTCTTCAATCCTGAAGGCGAGGAAGGATTAGGTAGAACAGCAGAAGGAAGGGTGTACTGTTGATCTATTTATATTCCACCACCTATTGGGTCAGGAAAGTCTTACATAAAAGCTTTGTAGTAGCTGGAATTTGACTTGCTTTATATACATGACATGAATTAGCTTCCTCACAGAGCTACTTTGCTTAGTTTGATGAAGGGAAATGGTTTGTGCCTTTCTAAATCCAAGTTTTGTTGTCTTGAATACCTCTCATCTCTGAAAAGAAATTGTCTTTTTTGTATCTGTCATAGAAATCACTTTGTTCAAACAAATTAAAATATACATACTTATCTTTAAGTGCTCTAGCATTTCAGAAGATTCCTGTGTATTACCACACTGGTAATTAAGAATAACCCTGAAGGAAGAGAGTAACTACCAACAAAATCATTATAGTATAGAGTGAAAGAAGTTCTGCCCCCATCTCCCTGTTATTTGTATGTTGTAATGTTTAGCACTTCTTTAATATCTCAGAGGCTGAGATATTAAAACAGCATCTCCACAATTATGTGTTAGCAAGAATTGTCCTGTGAGAGGAGTGATGGAGAGAAGGTGGAAGTGACAGCCCTGAACAAATCAGACATCTGTATCACAGACCCCAAAAAGCTTCTGACCTTGGGCTGCTCCACTTTCAGTGTCTGTTGTGAAAACCAGACAAACCAGGCACTTGGGACATTGGTGAACATGTTATTTTAAAGAATATTACAAGTATGTAAAGATGAACCTTTAGGGATCACATTTTTATCAGAAGACTATTTGCATCTCAGCATCCAGTCCGAGGAGTAAGGACTAAAATAAATGACACAAAATAACTACCAAACTACTGGATTATGAAGCAGACTACCCAAAAAGCCTTATGTTTCTACTCCACTCATGCCATTCCTCCTCTAATCTTTCCAATCTCTAATCTCACTTTTTATTACAACTCCCAAATCCCTCTTCCACAGAACTCTTAATCATGTGCTTAAATTTAAACATATGCACAGACATTCTGCTGAATCAGGTCCCTGACTTCCCTCTGTTCACACTCAAGAGAAGTGTGCTGCTGTCTGTGGTGTTTAAGAAAGCACAAGAATACATGTTGGCAAAAGGAGTCTTTCCTCCCAGGCTAAGGCCTGAAATTCAGTGCAAAAACTTATCTGAAGGAACTGAATGAGTGTCCATCCATTCTGGTTAGCAACAGAAGTACCCAAACAAACACACAAACTGGAAGCTATTCCTCAAACATTACTGGAGCCTGTGGGTGCAGCACTGTCAACTTCTGCTTGAAGCCAGCAGCAGTCTCCTGGGTTCCGGAAGAGCTGGATAGTGTTGCTGTGACAGCTCTTAGAGGAGCAGGGATTTTTAAAAACTCCACTCTTATAAACCAACTTTCCTGGAGTGACGCACAAGATCTGGGTTACTGTGCTTCTCCAAATGTCAGGAGGTGCTGGGGACTGGAAAGGTGCTCTGTTAAATCCTCAAATGGAAGGAAGCCAATTATCCCTTCAAAGCACTCCTGACACTGCTGGAAAAGAGCATGCTTTTAAAGTCTCCTGCATGGAATAAACTGCTGCGCAACAGAAGGCAGGGAGATCCACAGATTAATGTGAACCACATGAGAACATGCAGCAAAAGTCCTCAGCAGCCAACAGAGTCATTTCCCAGCAAATTATGTAATCAGAGGGATGCATCACAGCAAAATAAGTGAACAAAATGTCACATACTCATACACTCTGTACTTCCCTTTTACTTTCATCCTTACATCTTTGCTTGCAGATGCCATTTATAGGGATCTTGTATCTCCACATATTTTCATCTAACATTAGATAGTCCTGGATTAAGCTGTTACTGGCCTGTACTTGGAAAGGCAGCCACATATATTACTGAACACCATGTCAACCTTACCTTGATTAAAGTAGAAAATTATGCTAATAGATGTTCATGTTGCTATATATTCTATTCCTATTCTATTCTTTCTATTCTATTCTAATTTACCTCAGATCATTTCTGCTATGCAGTAAGGTTTGTCCTGTTGTTAAAGTACATTATTCATTGCCACATTTCACATTCTCCCTGTAAAGATGCAACAAGGTCACTCTCTGCACCTTGGGTAACCCTTTAGAGGATGAGCTGTGTTCCCCCATGAAAGTATTTCTTGCTTGAAACTCTTAATATATACTATCTTAATCAAAATTTTATGCAGACTATCCAGTTTAACATCTGTGCCTTCCAAACAATTTAGGTTGAGTAATACAAATATTACTATTTTCTTCAAAATGGACAATTAACCTGTCTGCTGCACAGCCTCCTAGTGACATCACATAGCAGAATAAGGCACAGAGTTTGCTTGCAGTCAATTGAGAGTTAATTTTCATTCATGTTGTTTACTGCCTGAAAATATTCAGAGTGAAATTTCTCCTAATCTCAAATATTTAAATCAGAATTGGTGACACCTGTAGCATGACTAACAAAAGCAAGAACTTGTACAAAAAAAATGAAGATGGAGATCTAGACTCTGGAAAGAGAAGCATCCAGCATGGGCAAGCAGGATGGGAAATAATGTTCTGCTTCTTCAGTTATCTACAGTACTATTGTAAACTAAGCCAGGCTTCCATTGCATCAACTTTCCTCTTCCAAGGGAGCAAGAAGCAAATGGATGTAGATTTTGAAGAGTTACAGACCTACTAAGCTGAGGGCCATCAGAAGGCAAAAAGTAAAAAATTACAGTGTTTTGCAAACAGCTGAACCAGGGACAGATGTAGACACTATTGTTTCATTATTTACCTCTCTGTCCAGATGAATGTCTTGTAGAAGCTTAACTCTCAGAAATTCCAGCAATTCTTGCCACTGCTGAGCAATAGGAACCAATTTAGTAATTTTCAAGCAACCTTTGATTTTTCCAGACAAAAGCAACAATATGTAAAGTTCTCCAGCAGTTCCTGCCTGCAGCACATGAGACTTCCCTGTTACCCTGATATGCCATTAGCAAAGGGCATGTAGACAGTGCTTTCAGAGCATGTGCTAGGCACTTCTCCAGGAACTAAACTCAACCCAGAAAGACTAACCACTTCTAAACTCAAAAAATATAACCCTAAGATTTGAGAACCCTAACAATGAAAAGCTAAAGCAAAAAATAAAATGCACTTGTGGTATACAGAACACAATGCTGTTTAAAGTGGGAATAAGCTCCAAATCAAATCTACACACACAGACCACAAGCTTTTGGGGCAGGTTCTCCCGTCAGAGGGAGTGAGCTGCTTTCTGTGCCAGACCTGTGGAAGTGCTTTGTTTGCTACCATTAAAAATGTGTTTTATTTTCTCCAGAAAAAGATGTTAAAATGGTTCCTAGCACCAGATAACAGCCAAAATAAAAGCAAGCTGAAGCCATGTAATGGTTTTACACTGATTTCTCCTGCCTTTGTTTATTAGGTTTTCCTTTGGCTTCTCTGAATAGGCTAGAGAGAATTCCTTTATACCAATGTCTCAGCAGGAAAAACAACATGTGGTCACATCTGGAGATTGCTTTGCATCCTAGGTAGTAAAACAATAACTTTGAAAAACTCATAATTGCTTGCAGGACAATTTCAGAAGCATGGATGGCACAAAGAAAATTATTTTCTTTTTTTCCAGTGTGGTAACACTCAACTCCTCCCCATCTTCCCTGCATTTTAAATGGATCTCAAGAATTAGCATGTTAGAAAAGCTTGAGTTCATGCTAAGAACCCTTTGAATATTAACATGATTAATGTCATCAGTAATACTCTGAATTTGCAGAAGCAGCAGGTGAATCAAGGGGAATGATGTATTCATCTGAGAAAAGAATGTGACCTTTCAAATCCATAGGGCTTTATCAGATGGTAATTTTAAAGTGGGCTGCTTGTAGCTCAGTGGCAACAACAAAACTGGAAGTAACTAAGGAAAAAGCTCATAGAGACACCATATACTTGAGGAAAAATAAATATACAACTGAAACATAAAACACTAGGACCTCCTGACAGAAGATGTCTCACCTGTATCAAAAGGTGAGGCAGGTCACAAAACAGCTTGAGAAGTCACTCTAAGGAATGCTATGATCAGGGAGAGACAACTCAACATTCCTGCAATTCAAATCAGGATGGATAGGCATTTTTAATCCAGAACACTTACAATTAAGTTAAATGCTTTAAACCCCAAACCAATTTGGAATAAGTTTGCCTACTTTTTAATTTTAGCACATCAAACAATTTTCCTTTCTGCAAGTGAATGCTAAAAAGCGATTCAGAGATTGAAACAACTTCATTTTGTCTTAACTGCTTCAGAACATTCAATCACTTCAACACAGCTGAACTATTATGATAATATTTCAAGGTTCTCAGTAATAAGTGAACTAGAGGGAGTTTCATGAAAATAATCTATCAAGGTGTTCTGGCGAATAACTTCATTTTCATAGATGAGGCTGTAACCAGAAGCACTCAGAGGAATTTTCCTCCCCTGTAAATCACTACAGCCTTTTGTTCTTTACAGAGTTGAAACCCAGGATGTCACGACAGTCATGCAACAAAATTAGCTTTAATGGAATGAGGCATTTCAAACCTTGATATGCCTCTTAATTTTATGCCATTATTTGTTTTAAAATATGCATTATATTGGCTGGTTTATAAAAGAGAGTTTGGCTTGATTTCATGCCATTTTTGCAACACTGGAGAAGTGAATTTTTTCTACATGTCTAAAAGGATCTTCACACTTCTCCATATTGTCAGGGCACTGAACTGAGCAGAGGAACAAAGACTTCTTTGACTGTATTTTAAAATGGGATAAACATGGCTGCTTAGCTGGCATTTTCATATAGTTTCACTTGGATGACCTGTAACCTAGTGTGAAGAGAGGGGGGTAAAAACCATGAAAGGCTTAAAAAAGGCAGTTTTATACTGCCCTGTTTGTGGCCAGTCGATGCCTTTGTTCCTTGAAGGCCTGTGCAATAATTTCTCTCTTGAGCAAAGTGATGTTTATTGAAGATGGCACAGCTGAGCATCAGCAGGTGCCCCTGCTGCTCAGTTTATCTATCCTCTGAACTCCAAGCAACAGCTTGGTCTGAGAGTGTTCCCCTGGTAAAATAAGCAACTGACAACACAAAAAGACTAAAAGACTTCCCACTGCCAGTGCTTATGTTGTGACCATGTTTCTGGCCCCCATTATTTTTTTTTTTTCCCTCCTTCACCTCATGTCTCTTCTTGCAGAGCTCTCTAGACGTTAGATATTGAGCTCCAAAGACAACTTCTAACTACCAACAACCCACAGACTTATCATATTCATGCATATTAGAAGAACACATAATTTACTGGAGGTATTAATACACTGTGTATGTCCAAGAACACATCTGCAGATTGGAAACTGATTGGAGATGGAGCTTTGCACTGCCACTTTGCACAGCTACACACTGTCACTTCCATCTAACCTGAGGACACCCCAGACAGCAGATGAATCCTAACCAGAGGACAGGATATCCCAGTGAACAGGCAATACACTGCAGTTCAGCAACTAGCAACTCACACAATTCCTATTATTATGCTGTGCTTCAAAAACTTCAAATACAGTTCTCAAAGTAGGGAAATGAACACTAAGACTTGCTCACAGCCACAAAATGCCATCAGTAAGAGAAGAGAAAAGACATCTTGGGAGGTGTTTGGCTTCAAGTCTCATGCTTCAATAGACAAGACTGGCTCTCTTTCCAGAGCCAGGAACTGTGCTCTCTGGCTAATGGAAACTCTTATTCTAACTTGGAGTGACTATGCAGAAGCACAGATTGCTGCAATCATGCTATGGAGTGGGTGCCAGTGGCTCCCTTCACTCCATGTTTTTCTTGGTTTTGGTGGTTTCTCATTCACCCAAACTGGAAAGCAGGGTGGTTCTGAATACCTGCCAAGCATTACTAATGGAAGTGGGGGTCAGGAAGGAAATAAAGATGAATGCTTGCAGAATCAGAAGTACTTTTTAGTGTCTAAAATGGCATATTAAAGCAGGACAAAAATTAGATGTATTAGCTCTGACAATAGAAGAAAAATGCTTCTAGCCAGAAAAATGAGTAAACCCCTGAAACTTATCAATAATTTTCTTGTTTGTTAAGACAGCTTAAAACCATTAGAAATATAAAATAGAAGAGTCATGGGGTAAAATACTGCATTTGTTCCTTTCTTGGTTCATATTAACTCAGAGTTCCTGTGAAAATGCTTAATTTCCTTTTCTTTTTCCTTTTCAACTGCAGACACTTAAGCATATTTTGAGCTCAAAAAGTTCATATATGAATTATGCCTTATATCACAGGTTGTTTCTTTGTTCATTTAAGAGAAGTAGACAGGCAATTTAAAAAACCTCCCCCACTTCAAAAATTAGAGATGCCCCGATACACAGTTTCTAGCTGTTAACATACAAGGTTTCTTTCCACAAAACTTCCTTAGCTGTAAAAGGGAGCCCAAGGAGGGAACACAGCACTTTTTCATGTATTCAAATTGGCTTCAAACTTGGCAGCTCCAGGAACTGTAGCAATAATTTTGTGAAATACAGTCAGCAGTTCATCTGAAAGGACAAAGTCTTAGGACAAATGCTGCTGCTGCTCAGTGCTCCAGGGATAGGCAGGCACCATTTTGTACAGTGACCATCCATTTTGTACAGAAGGACATTCAGAGATTACCCACTAAAGGACTCGAAAGAACTGAACCAATATAAACATATTTTTCCTAAGTAAGTCCAAACAGCCTGACACCACCTTCATCCATCAGGCTCCTTCAACATGGGCAACCAGTGGTTGAGACATCAGTCTACATTTCATAGAAAATGCTGAGTCTGGTGGTGGTTAATATAGTAAAAAGAAACTCTTTGTGCTAGGCAGAGTTGTGCTCTCAAAATCACTGCCACTTGACCAGCTCTGTTACAAGGATCCACAAATGGACCTGTAACACTGAGATACTCCCTTACCATGGACTGTAATGGAACTGTATTTTGGGTTAGCTGTTTCCATGCCATTAAAGTTTCCCAGAGTGGGACTGTAAGCAGGCAGACATTACAGGATGTGTCCACCCTGTTCCATCTTGTCTTGCTTCCTTTCTTCATTACATTCTTTCAGCATCTGTCGAGGTCCTGGAATAAAAAGCTTTTGGAAAAAAAAGCAGTAAGTTCCAGCAGCAGGCTTTTCCTAACTTCACTGTGCTTGAAAAAGTTCCCAGTAGTTCCAGCCTCACCAGATCCAGCTGAAAAGGAGCAAGGACTTATTTTTCATTTATGCCATTTTTCCTGACACAAAATGCCCTGCAGAAAGGTGTGTATTTGTTTGGATGCACCTTCTCTATTTGTGAAGGGTGTTTGAATATTTGATAGATTGCTCCACACAGACAGGAGAAACAGCAAACCCGTTAGCCAAAGTTGCACTGTGACTATAGAGCTGGCACTCAGAAAGTGAGAATAGCCCTGGATGGGTCTGGCAGCCCCTACCCAGTGAGACTCTAGTGTTTTGACTTGGCACATCTGGCACCACAGGCCAGAAACACAGGCTGATGATAACAAGCTGGATCTGCACACAGCCAACCCAGGTAGAGCAGAACTTCAAGTGCTCGAGCTCCCTTCTGAAATTCACCTGTGAAATTCTGAGCCTCTCTGCACTTTGGGAGTCACTGCCCTTGTCTGCTTACTCTGCCAGAGGAATAGCTTCTTGTAAAAACACTGGCTTCTTAGCTGCACAAACAAGTAATACGTTTCAGAAAATGATGCAAATGTACTTAGAAGAGCCCAAAGTGAGCCAGTCAGATACTTTCCAAAATGGCAGGTGAATCTTTCTTAAAGTTAGAAGAAACAAACATTTGGGGAAGCCAGTTTGTGTCGAGTGCATTTTAGTTCAGCCAAGATGAGCTGCTTGGCTTCCTAACACTTGTTCTATTTATTCCTCTACTACAATCTTCTCAGTGTGACGTCTTCAACGAAGAGATCACAACATCCTCTACACTGGCCAGGGAGATTAAGTAACACATACACACACACACAATGAGGAAGCAAGAGTCTTTGAGAATTAATTCAAAATCTATCCTGGTTTGCCATAAAGATTTGACATTTAAATGTCTGAATAATGTTAATCTTCCACTAATATTAGACTGCAGTTATGAGGAGGAATTACAGGATAAACCCAAACCATTTCCTTTTGAAAATGTATTTCTTTATTGCTGTATAAAAGATGGGTGCTGATTTTCATGAGAGTATCTTCTGTTTCTGGGAGATATGAATTTAATAGTGGACTTCCCTGTGCCCAGCTGGCACTCAGACCACAAACTGGGGAGCAAGATGTTTGGGTTTAATTTTCATAAAGTTCAATAAATACCCTATTTGCTACTAGAATGTCAACTGATGTACATTCAGAGCAAAGTCCAACTATTTTGAAATTACCAGTACCAGGTTTTCTACTCTTTCTTTACAAGATTCATTGGTATAACAGGATCTCAAAACACAATGGAAGTAATTAACCTCTCATTTTCATGTTCACATTCATAAGAGACTGCTTTAGGGTAAGAAGTAGGAAGAGAGAAAAGAAGATCACAATTGAAACAAAAAGGGAAAATTGATCTTTTCTCAGTAGTCTGACCACACTACAAAGCAAGTACACAGAGCAGCAATAATTTATTTTTTTTTTTAATAGAAAACTAACAGACAATCTTAGCTAGAAGTAAATAGCTGAGTGCTCAGATTTGTGGCATCCAAACAGCCTTTCATTTAAATAAATCTGCTTTAATTGCTTATTTTAATTTTCCATTGTAACAAAAAAAACCCAAAGATACCAGATACCATTGAGGACGCATTTCCCTTGCTAAGGCAATCAGAAAATGAGCCTGCATTTACAGTAATATTTTACATAAAAGCTTCCCTTATTAATCTAAAAGAGTTCCAATTTCAAAACCTGCTACTTTCCTTTGCTGCCATCCTCTCAACAGTGCAAAAATTCTTCTTGCTTGTACTCCAAGCAACCCAATTTGGCTTCCTCTCTTTAGAGAATCATTATTTATTCCATTTCCAACAATAAAAAAGGCACAGTGTATGGCAGCATCACTGAATGTCTAGCAGTTCAACAACACCTGGCTCCATTCTTTTGGACTGCTGTCCATGTCAAAGATCAGCACCATGTAGTTCACATGTACAGGATACATATGCTACCTAGACATCTGTGGTTATAAAGCTTCCTATTAATCATTCCTTACTACCATAAATTAACATTAAGTAGATTAGAGTGTTCACAAAGGAAGCAGTCCTGCTAGATTGGTTACTTGTAAGATGGATACTGTGGACTCAATAATTTTGTAGCAATTTCTGTTGGCAAAAATATTCCACACAGAACAAATATATATTCCATCTTTTAGAGGAAATCTTTTTCTCCACCTTTGCAAAAAAAAAGCCAAACAAACAAACCAAAACCCAAACCATCAAACAAACAAGAACCCAAACTTGTAGCAGCTGCAGACCCACAGACTCTGCAGACAGAGGGGAGATCCACTGGAGTCCTCCTGGACTGAACCATATGCCCTGTGGAGAACTATTGGTAAGTGAGGTGCCTTCCATGAAAATGTTCTCACAGAGATATATGTATTAACAGAGGAGAGAAAAAACTGGTTATTTACCACAGAATAATCCAACTCCTTCCTTTCTACCAGAATATCCTTATTGCTATAGAGCAGAAACCAGAAGATTAACATGTGAGAGAGCAGAAATATGGATAGGAAAATGAGCACCTGTCTGCAATGGTTTATTTCCAGTATTATTCTCAGCTGAGCTAAATGACTTGGCCATTCAAATTCTAAATCATTAAAAAAGAGCTAATTTCAAGACCAAATTGTTTACAGTCCCACTGTAGTTAAATGATGAAAGTGCAGCAAGTATGTCAAGTGAGAGACACATCATGTGTTGACATAGTCACACACTGAACATGTCCTAAATGAGATGGGTCTTGAAACAGAACACTTTTCTTTTAAACCCTACCTGAGTCAGCTGTGCTTTAACTCTGAATCCTTCTTAGGTTCCAACTGTTACCTGGTGTTACCTATTTCAGAGCAGATCAATTACCATTACCATTTCAGATAACTTTTATACTTAATCTTTATCAAGGTATCAATGGGAATGTTGCTTCCTGTCCAATTTTTCATGTAATACAGTAGATTAATCCATCCCATTAAGATGGTAAGAAAAGGATTCTAGTTGTTGGAGCTATAAATAAAACAATAAAGCCTTAATGAGAATCAGTACTTCCACCTATGAAGAGAAAGAACACATTTTGAAAACAATGTAAGAAGCTTCCTACAGAATTCCTGAGATTCCAGAGTTCCTTAAATGTAATTTCCAGAATTTGACAGCTTCAATAGTAAGCTTCTTTTATGTCACTTGTTTAAAATTAAGCTTTCTCTGGTCAGGCTGGTCAGGCTCTCTGCACTAAAATTAAAGTACTTCTTCAGATCTGCAATAAAAACTAGATCACACGTGCACATCTACAAAGACTGATGGGATACTTTAATTTCTGAAGCTCAGCACTATGTCCACAAGCATTTGTGTAGCTGATAAAAACTACTATATACAAAACAAACATTACTATCTTATTGGCAAAGCAATCCTAATCAGTGTTGCTGAATACTAATTTTTTCTCTCAGTAGCAAGCAGCATGAAGAAACCTGAACCTAGGGCAGTGAATACAGAGGCTCAGAGACAGATCTACCAAGGCCTTCCTGGGCCCTATAAGAACATTTACTCTGCTGGGTCAATCTTCCTCATGGTTCAGACTCTAATAACATCCCAAGAGAAAGAGATGACTAAGTGCTTATGTACAGTAATTCACTCAACACCTGTGAGCTGGACACAATGTTTGTTAACTCAATGGCTTATCTATAAAAGATGGCACGGATGATGTTTGTTTGAAGAACTGCTTCTGTATATCCCAAGACCTGTAATGATCAGATTTGCTTTTAGCTAGTCTTTTAGAGGGTCCTAGATGGACCTGTTAACAAATGTGGTGTACATACAGATTTATGAAACACACTCCTCTCTTCTACACACAGTGTATAGGAAAGGTGCAGTCTGTGGGTACTTCCTACATAGAAGAAAACTCGTATCTTTGCTCTGATTTTCAAAAGACTCAGATACCCTGGACTTGGGTTCCTGGATATTCCAAAATACCCACCTCGGGAAGGAGAACCACCTCCTCTCCACTCCCGAAAATGGTGTTATCCTTGGACTGTAAGAAGTTCAGAGGACAAAGGAGCAAATCAGAATGTGTGCATATGACATGATGGGTCAACATGTAGAGCCCTATTAGCAGGGACTGTGACATGGGTGTTTCACCATCAAATTTAGCAACTGGGAGTGACTAATTTATTAAAATGTTCTACAGCAGAAAGACTGCCAGGTTAGTGACTAGGAGTACAGACTTTGTACAGCTGAAAAATGTCTTACTTCTGGTTAACTGCCCAGAGACTGGAAGAGGCTACAAGCACACTGCATATTACTGGCAAGTGATCCTGTTTTGAGCTGGGGCTTAAGACACTCCTCCACATATGGAAAGGCAGATATCCTTAATCCTGGATATTCAAGCAACAGCAGCTACCACAAAAGTCTTCAAGAGCTAAAAGTGTGAAGAATTCTCAGGTGGTAGTTTGTTGCTCTCCGGCATCTTCTATAATTGATGAATGTTTGGTACATGAAAGCAGGGATCTTTCATACTACCAGCTGTTCACCCACCTCTTCCACATGAGGGATAGTCAGTTGTCCCTAGAGGGAAAGTCCTGTCCTTGACATTCTACACTTGTGTTAAAATTGATATTGCTCTTCCAGGGTACTAGGAAAGAGCACAAATAAAACTGTCTTCAAGAGTATACTTTAACTTGTGCTGCTGAGAACCAAAACTAGGCCAGGGGAGGTTGTAGAGTTACTGTCAAGTGAGGTATCTACCTCCCCAGAACAAAGCATAAAGTCACTATTGGAAAAGATTGTAGAAACTTTTAGGGTAAATTTGCAGCTCAGTCTTCACAGAGACGTGTCTTGATTTTAGAGTGGTCTGTAAAAGAGGAAGAATTCATTTGTGCAAAGGACTTCAGAGACTGGGGGATTTTTTATTTGGCCATGAAAACTTTAGGCTGTCTGTTAGGACACCAAATCCCCAACAGATCAATAAAGCCTGCAGTCAGTATGTCTGATGGCTTCTGTCTTCCAGGAAATGAGTTTGTGAGTTTTATTCTAATTGTTAATAGGCAGGTGTTCACAGCAGCAAAATCAACCCTAACGGGAGCACTTAGGAGATTCTTGTTGGCAGTCTCAGAGCAGGTACAAAGAAAAGGTCAGGCACTGAATTTTGCTTGTATTCATACACTGAATCTGTCTTAACTCCCCTTGCTCTATCCAGAATTTGTTCCTCAATACCTTATGAACACAATGTTAATTTTTAAACAGTACCTTTCATCAACAATTGAATGAATTAGGAGCTTGTCAATGCAAATAAGTCAATCCATACTAAGGCATGGAGTGAATTTAGAGGTGAGCTAACTATCCTTTATTTAACCCTTGCCTGGATGTGCTTATTCTGCTTCAAGAGAGTCCAAGTGCAAAGCTTTGAAGCGACATCCATAATTCGGAACAGGAAACATTTATCCTAGGAAGAAGGGATGCACAATGTGGAAACTGAACAGAAATGTTAAACTGAAATAAATTTGAAGCATATAAAACATGGTTCTAACGAGATTAGAGCTTTTTGCAACAGCATAGCCACCTTCTTCCTCCACACTGAGAAAGAAATGTATAGACACTGCTTTATCTCAGGGCAGTCCATTTACACAGTGTGGCTACAGCCATTCAAAAACTGGCACTGACAAGTTCCATATTGCTCCAGCCAGTTGGCATAAAGCTGGTTTGCATTCCCTCAGGGTGGGACTACAGCTCTGCGTGATATTCAGAAAATTAGGCCAGACAATTTGACTTCCTTTTACAGGTGTGCCCATATGCCTTGTCTCACAAATAATGCTACAGTATGATAAAAATGAATGAAATCCTGAAAAGAGAATCTTTAGAGAGCAAATGCCAATTGCAACGTTCAGGGGAAATGTGGAACAAGCGCTGCTGCTGCTGCTACAGTACTTCTGTTAATTAGTCTACAAGGACTTGTGTTTATGGTGAGTGAAAACTGTTGCAGCAGAAGTAATATCAGCTGAACACAGCTCTACTGTTTTGTTTAGTGTCATAGCAATACTCAGCATATCTGCACCACTATGAATGTGACACTGGAGCTGGTAGGGCGAAAGTCACTCAGTTCTACTAAAGGTGGTTTACTCAAAGTACTTCAGGCTTTTTTTGTTTTTAATCTCTGTACCTTTACCTGCCCCACAGTATGTCACTCAGAGCATATCCCTTGCTGTTTGGATCCAGTGCTGTTGTCTAACCAGGGATTCATCTAGACAACATCACAGGTTTTCTGGGAAAGCAGCTCAGTACCCTTGAAATGTAAACACAAAATCACAAGGGGATTTAATCTTATTGAGCTTTATAATATAACAGTCTTTAGCCCAGGCACTAACACTCTTCACCTAATGCATAAAATAAAAATTCAAATCATCCAGAAAGAGCTACAACAAGCACTTTCATAAGAGTCGACAATGTCAAATGCCAAACCCCTTTTTGCTGATGCAGCACAGCAAAGGAACAAGCAACCTTTTTCCTGGCAGTAGCTTAAAGGGTTCCATGGATATACAATCCATGTGGACAGTACTGGCCAGAATTTCACTAGAGTTACAGATACTTCAGTCTTGGTTTGGCTTTTTGTTTTTTGTAACTGGGCTCTGTGTGCATGAGAAGTGGGTGTGCTTTAGCCTGCAAGCAGTACAACCCTTACATCCAGGTCCTCAGTGATGAAACACAAAGAGCACCTTCACTGACAGCTACTCTATTTTTTTTCAGGGATGAACTGGAAAAAAAAAAAAAATTACAAACACTCAAACCAAGCTGAAGGAGTAAGTAAGGATGTGAATGCTCAGGTGGATGTTAGGGGCCCTCTAAACTCATTGGACAAGACCACAGTGAAAATCAGCTGTAGTTCTCAAAGGGACAAGATAAAAATAGGTCATGGATCTGAGCCACTAAAGTACTTCTATCTCTGGAGCACTACACAAGTCACTGAAAGAACCATTTTACAGCACCTTTTAAAAAGCTGCCTTTCCTCTGCTGACACGGCACTGTTATTTTTCTGAGCCAGGAACAATTTCCGCTGACATGATAGGAGGCTGCTCTACAAACACAAAATTGACAACTCATTTCAGGATAGGTGGTATGAAAAACATAGGATATAGAAATCAATAGCTGCTACATGGCACACCAGCAAGTTATTTAACAAAGTGAAAGCAGTAAATTAGCTTAATGGCAGGACCACATGCTGCAGTATAGATCAAACAATTCTTGTGTTTCCACTTAAAACTGACAAGACTAAGATCAGTCAAGGAAAACAAGTTAATTATCTTGTCTCTTCTGAGGAAGGGAGAAAAACTCAGAGCATAGAAACCAAGTGGAGAATCAAAACTAAATTGAAAATACAGTCAGGAGGGAATGATTGGCAGCTGCATGAGGGAACTAATCTCATAAATGGAGCAGGGCTGCTGAAAGCACAGGCAGGGAGAGGGAATCAAGGGGGATTTGTGCAGATTGAGGCAGAACTCGCAGAAAACAAGGGCTCCATATCAGAATGACTGTTTTTTTTAGGAACCTACTGGAATACGAGAAGTACCTACATTTTTAGTGTGGATTAGTGATTTGACATTGTAACCATCCCAACATTTTGCCCAATGTTAGGTAGTATGGCAGCCTGAAAAGAGAGTTGTTTGGAAAAGCACTACAGCAAAACACAAATTCCAACTAAAAAAAAAATCTGTTCCACACTTAGTTTAATAGTTAAAAACTCATCTTTGGTTCTGAAGGCTGTACTTTAATCAGCCTCTTTCACTGACAATAAAATATAGTTATATCTATACTAAGGTCTAAATTTTATTATTTTAACAAATGTGTAGCTGCATGTTAAATTTTCAGAGTGTTTAACATCAGGGGGTTTAATAATTTTAATAAAAAATTTTATTTTTCAGCTGAAGCAATGGAATATCTTTTGCTGTGAAGAAGAGCAGCATATATAAATTTGCTGTAGTTCACATGTGGATTCTTTCAATTTAGTTACAATAACAAAATCATTAAAATTTAGTTACTGAAAAGCTAGACATACAGCTGGTACAAACATTAAGTTCTTTAAATATTATTTTGGCATTTCAGAATGTGAACTCCATAAGCATTTATGTTAAAGGTGAATGCTAATCTCCATTATACACAAAAAGCCCCTGGAAGTGCTGTATTTGGAATTAACTCCATGTGCACCAACATTAAAATAGTCCTTATTCCATTGCAGTTTGCACCTTTTCAAACATTCCCCTGCACCATTCATTGCACTTACTATTTCAGAGCTGGCAAAACAGACTTATGCAAACATCATAGTGGGAAAACTGCTGTTTTATCAGTGACACAGATGAACTGGA
Organism: Corythornis vintsioides; assembly: GCA_025447755.1. Lineage (NCBI taxonomy): Eukaryota > Metazoa > Chordata > Aves > Coraciiformes > Alcedinidae > Corythornis > Corythornis vintsioides. Next base: position 14,587 of record JAOEGS010019493.1, on the reverse strand, counting down.
CCATCATGAACTGTGAACCATTTTCACCTGGGCACTGGTGGGGCTTCATTTAAATGAGAGCCAGAGGGCCAGGGGTTTGGTGTGTAACGCCTCACTTGTCTTGTATAGGCAGGGAGGAGGTCATGCTGGGACTGCTGGTGGTGAGAAGGAAGCTTTGGCCTTCCTTTCTGAGAAGGGGACCAGAGCCCTGAATAGGTAAGCTTGCAGCTTCCTTTGGAGGTGGTCTTTGGTTTTATTTTTGCATGTAGTACTTAATTTCAAGCTCTTTTAAAATATTTTTATATAGGGTTATGAAAGTCTGGGTTGCTTGGGGGCTTTTGTAGGCTCTTACTCTAATGAAGAAAGCTGTGAGAAGAATCAGGGAACTTTTTTCTTTCTTACTATACATGTTTCTCTGCAGAAGCTGTGCTTAAGGTCACTGTTATACTATTATAATGTAGTTCCTTTTGAAGGAATTACAAAGGAAGGCACATAGAACAATTCCTTCCTGGAGCTGTTTAAATACTGCATTTTTATGGCAACATTGTAACTGTAATGATTCCTTGTGGATTAATGAGGGTGCCATAAATTAACAGCCCCAGTGGGATTAAGAAACTCTGTGGCATCTCTCACTCTTTCCAGAAAGAGTATTTTAAAGATATGTGTGTGTTCCCCAAGGCTGCAGGGGACTCTGAACCAATGATTTCTAGTCTCTGGCTCACTGTGAGAGCTGCAGGAGAACAGTGTCTCTAATGACACTTGCTGCATGGCCCCAGACCCTGTCTGTGTGTCTGCCTGCTGACTGGGCAGTAGCTCATCCCGCAGCACAGTTATGCTAAAGCCTTCCCCTACAGAACAAGGGGGCAGAGCAGATTATTATTTTACCAAAGTAATGTCAAATGCAATTCTCTTGCTTAAAAGGAGTTTTGTGACCACAGGCTTCATGTGAAGCTAAACCTCTCAACCTCATAATGCCAGGCTAGGAATTTAGGATCACTGCTGAAAGGGTAGCCTAGTATGGTGATGTGAGAAGCTTCCTCAGGTGAGTCCATGCTGAGTGTTGGAGCAGCAGGCAGGAGGCTGCAGTGACGTTAAGTTCATCTGATCCAAGGTATCACGGATGGCAGCACCAGTGGGTGGAGAGGGCTGCTGTTCACAGCCCTCCCCAGCTGCTTCTTGCTTTCTCCCTCAAATGTAACAGCTGAGCTGTTTATAGAACTGGCTACCCTGCTCTGCTCCACCACCACAGGTCTATGCTCCTTAGCCTGCTGCTTAAGCTGCTGTGCCTGTGTGCCTCATTCTGACTGAAGGGAGGTTGCAGCGCTCATCCTAGCGGCTCAGCTGGCAAATCTGAAAATGAGGTAACAAGCAGCTGGGGATGGTAAATCTGTGCCCTGCACAGCTGTTCTGACAGAAGTGTACATCAAGAAGAATGCAAGAGCAGAGATTTTTTCAGATGTCGTCTTTCCTCAGAAACAACAAACCCCAGACTGCTTTCTGGGCTGAGCTTTTCGAAATGTCACTTAAAGGCCACCAAGGTTCAAATAACAATCAGAAGGAACCCAGTTCCTGGCTTCTGTGAAAGAGGTAACTTTTCTAGAGAAACAATGAAGTCTTTGACTCAACTGACAGGTGGGTATTCTAATGCACTGAAGAGTAAACCCTAAAGACTTAAACTGGAAGTCAAGTGTCTAAAGTATCTCCAGAAGATATTCCAGTATTAAAGGTCAGTAGGTATTTCTTGGTGCCCAGTTTCCAGATGAGCTGGTCTATTCCACAGCATGGCAATACATTAATGGGGACAACAGTGATTGATTCTCTCTGCAAACATCTTCCTTCAAGAGAAGTTGGTATTAATGCCCTTTCAGCAGAGCTAGCAACAGTCTCTACCAGCAGATGAAAAGAAAATGGGTTCCTCCTTAGTGAGGGTCTCTATAAGCATTTTCCTATACATAGAAATCATTTTTATTTAAAGCAATGCAAATAGCCAGTTTCTCACTGTTGCCTAAACCAGATTAATTTGCTTTGACTTCCCAAGCTGAAGTGACCTGATGTTAACTCTCTGCTTGCCTGGCAGCCTGCTCTTGGTTAGCAGTTTCTGGCACTCTTAATAATGAGCTGGGCTTCTTGGGTCCGGGCAGGTGTAGCCTTCCTTTTGGAAAGGCTTCAATCAAGTCACCTGAAGTGAGGAGGGAAGATGCATGGAGGCAATATGCTTGGGTGGGGGTGTATGATCATTTGTGATTAAAGTGTAAGAATCCTTCCCCTACACCACCACCACCCCCACAACCCTTTCTTGAAACAATAAAAAGGAAACAACTGATACTATCAGCTCTCCTGAGGATCAAATGAGCTTCTGACTCACTACAGAGTACATGAAGCTGATGTAGCCAGTGTAGCATACATACTAGACCCATATAAATTCTCCTCTACACAATTACTAAGGAGTAAAATGTCTTGCACTCTCACTCTAAAGGAAGACAATATTGCTCTGAGTTAGTTAAGCAATCCTTTCAATATAGGGATGGTCCAACAATCCATCCAGTACAGTGGATTAATACATGATGCTTTTGTGAACTGTTATCCCACAGGCTGACTGAAAATATTTTTCCTGTTCTTTTTACCTAAGCCTGTCATTCTTCCAGAAGAATGTTGTCTGATCCTCTAGTCATGAATGCAATCAACTAAAAAGGTTCACTTGTGGCTGAATTAATCTGATTCTATTTCCCTGAAGTCTATTCTGTATCTAACATTTCTGTCACAGTGAGAACTCTGTTCTGGAGACATCTGACAATGGAATCTCAAGCTGATAATCACAACTGAAAATCATGGTTGTCAATTGAAGTATATAGCACTACGCAGCTGAGCTGTGGTTCCCTGTTACTCACTAGAACCTGCTACTGTCAAGTGCCTTCTGGACAATCTCCCACCATTCTTGCTGTGTCTGCTTGGTTATGATGTCAAATGGCTTTGGAAGCTTCATAGGCATGCCCAATCTGTGTATGGCAACATGCTCTCAAAAAGTGTCATCTGTTCTTTAACACTGCTCTGCGAGTGATGCTGCACAGGTGCCAAGAAACCTCTTGTTTCTGTGGGCGCTCCTGATGCGGACTTGGAGTAAAAAAGCAGCCCCTGAGAATGCTTTTTTGTATTCAGAGCTCACTACTGCAGCTTCTTGCACATAGTGTAACATGGGATCTGCTCCTTAAGATTTGTGAAAGTCTCCTTTTTGTGCTTAAAGAACTAACTTTTGATAAATTCTGCTATATTGATTTGCAGAAAAAAAGGACAAAAATCAATACTGCCAGGTATCATGATGCTTTTTGCTTGTTAAGTGTATCTGGAAATGCAGCATGCCTCATGCTTCTATCCAAATTGAATATCTAGATGTAGACAAAGCATGGGTTTATCTTTAATGGAGGGTCTGAGCTCAGATTTGAAGCTGCCTTGATTTTGCAGCTCAGAGACAGGGAAATGGAAAAGTCTTACTCCATATATTGTGGAAGACAGAGACAGCATTTGGAGTGCAGAGGCCTGCTGTCTTAAGAACTTAATGTAAAATTTTGACAGTATTCTTTACAGATCAACTTAATTTCAGAGATAAACGTGTAAGAGACAGATAAATTGGCCTCTATGGTAGGACTGCTTCCACTAACAGAAAACTGTTATTTTTCAGATACAGGAGAGGCATCAGATTATCTCTGATTTGAAGATTTTTAGATTCCTTCCCTGCCTGTCCACATCTGAGCAAGCTTGAATTTTTTATTTTTTTTTCTCCTGTGTGGTGGCTGCAAAGATGCATTGCATGGAGGGACAAGAAGATCCAGAAATTATCACTTAGTGGATTAAATTACTATCTTCTGCTGTGTGGAAATTCAGATACTTAAACCAGCTGAAGCATAAGGCACCAATGAATTCCAATGATGCACAGAGTAACTGATATTATCTTAATATGATATAAAGGAGATAAGGAGAAATAATTTTGCTAATGACAACTGCATTGGTTTAGGTACCTTATTAGTTCAGCACTAAGCAGGCAATTAAAAATACTGAAATGGTAATTCTAGTGAAATGCTGAATGGGTAGAGATGCTTTGGAGAGATGAAAGAAATCTTAGAATCTTGTGAGTAGATTGCTATTTAGAAAGTAATATTGCTGACTAAAAAGAAAACCCAAAATTTCCATGTCAATTTACGCTTTAAAATCAGTGTTAGCTAGATGTAGCGCCTGTAGCACCTGGCAACTCAAGTTTGTTTCCTATCATGGTGGAGCTCTTGGTGCTCCTTCCCCTGTCACAATCACAGAATGTTAGGGGTTGGAAGGGACCTAGAAGATCACCTAGTCCAACCCCCATGCCCCTGCAGGATCACCTAGACCACATCACCCAGGAACAGATCCAGGCAGGTCTTAAGTGTCTCCAGAGATGGAGATTCCACAACCTCCCTGGGCAGCCTGTTCCAGAGCTCTGTCA